>REGM01000037.1:720249-752494 GCA_004194415.1 Aurelia aurita
CGTAGTAGGCTAATACAGGTGCCTTTGTTAGCAGCTGCTTGACTTGCTCAAATGCTTTGTCATGAGTAGCATTCCAGTCCCAAGCCACATCTTCTTTTAACAATGCACGAATTGGAGCCATTGTTTCTGAAAGCTTAGGCAAAAATCGAGCTAGGTAATTTACTGTGGCTTGTAAACGAGCAACGCCTTTCTTATCTTCTGGTTTCTGCATTTTCAGCAAAGCGTCCACCTTAGATGTATCTGCTTTGAGACCGTGATCTGTGATTGTATGGCCTAAAAATTGAATTTCTTTCAACCCAAATCTGGACTTATCCTTGTTGAGCTTTATTCCAACTTTCATACAACGCTCTAGTAACCCCTTTAGCTTTGCTTCATGGTCGATGGTAGCCTCTTCAATTGTATCACCAATACCATAAACAAGGATATCATCTGCAACTGCAGAGACACCATTTAGGCCCTCTAATGCTTGACATAATCTCTTCTGGAAAATTTCACTGCTAACTGACAAGCCAAATGGCAACCTAGTAGCTCTATAACGCCCAAAAGGAGTCTGGAAAGTTGTCAGTGGGCTAGACTCACTGTCCAATTGACAATGCCAATACCCACTGGTAAGATCAACTTTAGAGAACACTTTGGCATTTGCTAGCTCTGGAAGAACATCATCGATAACAGGTAGTGTGTATCTCTCACGCTTTAATGCTTGATTTAACGGCCTCGGATCAATGCAAAGACGAATATTACCATTCTTTTTCTCTTGTATTGCCATTTGACTAACCCAGTCAGTTGGCTCATCGACAGGGATTAAAACTCCAAGCTTCACTAACCTGTCTAACTCTGACTGCACTTTGCCTTGCAATGCAATTGGAATTCGACTTGCTGGGGATACGACTGGTTTCACTGTTGGATCTACTGTGAGATGCACTGTGCCTGGGAGTGTCCCTAGTTCACCCTCAAACACATCCTTGTACTGACTGACAATATTTGAAACTGTTGTCAACTTTTGTACAGACTTCATATTGTGATAATTCACAACCATGAGATCCATCTGCTCCGATGCTCTCTTTCCCAACAATGGCATGAGATCTTCTTCAACAACTATGAATTCAACAGAGTAGTTCTTCTGATTTACAGGATTTCTCAGCTTTACTCTACATTTTCCAAGTGCTGTAATGACAGAATTATTGCACATTTTTAACCTAACTGTAGTTGGTAGGATTTTACCATCAACATACTTCACAGGTATTACATTTGTAATAGCTCCTGAATCAATTTGAAAATTCACAGGCTTTCCATTAATTAGCATCTCTGCATTGATCTCAGTGCTATTTGATACAGCAGCAATTATTTCAAAATCTTCTTGCTCTACTGATACTCCCAAAACATATTCAGTGTCTGATTCTGGGGTGTCATTATATTCTGTTTGTAACCCACGGATATTTTTCTTCCTGCCTTTACACATTCGTGATGCCTTAAAATGATTCCTCTGTCCACAAACTTTGCAAAATTTACCCCATGCTGGACATGGCTCTTTTTTCCTTGCATGAGATCCACAACAAAATATACATTCCTTTAACATGTATTCTGATCTGGAATCACCTTTTTCTTTAACCCTGTCAGGCGGTTTTGTGCTTGCCTTGATCTTGATCTTGCTGATACTCTCAGGCTGTTCAATTTTCTGCAACTGATTTGAAGTGCTTTCTGCACTCCTACAAATATCAATACAATCTTTCAGTGATAAATTTCTCTTCAGCAATAGCAATTTCCTTACATTATTCTCTGATATACCAAGGATCATTCTGTCCCGTATCAAGGAAACCCCTAAACAGTGACAACACCTACAAGTGCTTGCCAGGGTTCGCAAAACTGAGACATAATCTTCAATAGACTCTCCAGTTTGCTGTGCACGTTTGTTAAAAACATATCTCTCATATGTCACGTTAATTTCTCCAATGATGTACCCATCAAGTTTTCCCATTACAGTTTCCACATCTTCTTTGTCCTCTGTAGTCAAAAACTGCAAGGTGTTGTAAATACGTAGTCCAACAGGACCGACACTATTCAAGAATGACGAAATCTGGAACTCTTTGCTCTGCTCACGTATTCTACACAAAATACTGTAATGCTTGTACATTTGCTTGAAAAACTTCCATNAAAACTGCAAGGTGTTGTAAATACGTAGTCCAACAGGACCGACACTATTCAAGAATGACGAAATCTGGAACTCTTTGCTCTGCTCACGTATTCTACACAAAATACTGTAATGCTTGTACATTTGCTTGAAAAACTTCCATTCCTCTACAGGATTTTCCTTCAATTTGAGGTGGGGCGGTGGGCTGCAGTGCACAGAAACACTTGCCCTCACAACGTTCGATATGGGCCTAATGTCTTCTGCTCCACCTTCACCTTCTCCCACTGCTGCTGGTAAAGACATTACTGATTCATTGCTTCATTTTCGCTCCTATCACCATGTAACAAGATGGTCAAGACGAGGAGACAAAGTAGACTTCAACTTATCTCAATAATGAAAGTTATACCAAAACAACTAGGACAGGAAGAAGTACAACACGAGGGGCTGGACCCTCTTACTCATTATGAGGCTAAATAAAGATGATATCATTACAAAAGCTGAGTTCACACTTGATGTAATTTTGTGGTGCGATGTGATGTGTGCGATAAATTTAAGTTTGTCCAACTTTGTCTCATGGTCGCACCTCGTTGTTATCTGGAATGCGTCAAGAACGACGCTTTAAGTGTCAATTCAACTCAAGAGTTTGCTCGGTAATAGAGTTTAACTATATCATATATGGTATAGTAGAGCACAAGTTACATTTAATCATTTTTATTTCAAACAGCTAAAGCAACTGACTCGAGAGACGCGTACCCCAGGCCCATTGAAAGCATAGGAGAGATTGGAAGGGAATTAGCCCCCCAATAATTTGCAAACGATTGTTCCATCTAAGTGAAGTCTCAAAGAATTTATTAGAGTTATCAAGCTATCATTTTTATATAATACGGTACAATGTAAAAAACAATCCATTTCTAAATGATTTTGAAGTACTATTTGCAAAATTTCCGGGGAAAGTCGTCCATCAACTGCAATCCCTTGCTATTTTAAATGGCAAATTTTAAACGACAGGGGCATTTTACAACGATATAAAAGGGCGTGGTTACAAATAATTTCCCGGGGGCAAGCCTCCAGACCTCCATTTTTATTCGCATCAAAAAGTCAACATTTTACTTTCTTCTTCGGAATATTGGGTCTGCGCGCAGGCTAAGTCTATTGCTCCCCGGGTTATCGTCCTTGTAGTGTTTGTAAAGTAGCTTGTAGGTAGCGTAATTAGTGAATTTTCTTGTAAATCTTTTAATGGAATATGTAAAAGACTATCGATAAGGAAGATGCAATGGTCTACTGGGTGACCTAAAAAAGTGAAACGGTTTGAAAATTCACCAAAATTTGATAATGTTGGCCACCATCAAAGATTTCCCAACGCTGAAAGAAAACAAAAGGATATTGAGGCAAAAGTAGCTTTATGAATCATGAAACCAAAGATCTTGGCAAGAACCTGGCTATGGATAAAAAAATTTTGATCATAAAGAAAGCCGCGAGATAAAATCCTTCGACTTATCAGGTAAGTCGAAAAAGTCTACCGAATTTCAAAGTCTCAAAATGAAGAACCTTAAGGGGTTGCTTACATGGATGACTCGACCCACTTGCGCCTAAAGTATTATTTGGGAATTGAGAATTAGTTGATGTTCTTTGTTTATCAATATTGCAAAGCAAATTAGTGTAAGCAGAATTGCGTAAGAGTTGTTTCTTCTGAAACTGTGAGCTCTGGAATAGACCCTGGTCAAGGTTATTTCTGTCAAATTTTACTAAGATATAGGAGCAAAAAATTGACCTCAGTGCAATCTATCTATGACAAGCAACGGCTAAAGTAGTTATTATATACAAAATTTTACTGTATATTACTGTTCGCGAAGACCTGCGCTTTCGAATGATGTATAGGAGGTCGGAAAAATGTGTTCAGCTAAAAAATTCTTAAAATTCATTCGGGACTAAACCTAAATCAACAAAATTTATATCGGCTGAGAGATTCAAGTTCCGCTCGAAAACTTCTTTTAAATAATACCTAGCTTGCATATTTTGCAATATAAAGGTAGTTCTGTGACCAAACACAAGTTTACTCTTTATAGTTTTTGGTTGTACTTTAGTTCTGTTTGCCTATAGCTTATGTGGCATCTGACTCTATGCAACTTTAAGGAATAACACTTACAAGGTTCAAACAATTTTTGAATTGCAAATGTGAATGACATTGTGAGTTAGAACCTGAGTCTGGTAACTGTGAGTCTGGTTTCTTTGTACCGGGTGTCCCAAAAATAAGTATAAGCGTTTGAACAGTTCCTGCGGAGGAGACTCATTTCCGAATTTTTATATTTTGACGTGATGATACAGATGAGATCTTAACTTGGGAATTTGCAACCTCGCATGTTCAAATTGGTTGAGTATCAGCGGAGTAATTCACTTATACACGCTAAATTTCTGAGTGCAGCATCTGAGTGCAGCATCTAAATGCAGCATCTTTGGCTGTGACTGGGGCATGGAGAGGTAGGCAAGAGATTTATGATGAACTTGGTTGGGATCCTTGTACGAGGAGAGACGATGGTATAGAAGACTGTGTCATTTCTTCAAACTAAAATTGACACAGTACCCAGTATATCTTGTTTCTTTAATTCCTCCTGAGCGAAAAATATCATATGATCTGCGCAACCCTCATGCCTATGCATAAAATAGAGCCAGAACTGATCGTTTTTCTAATTCCTATTTTTATAACTCATTGTATGAATGGAACAAGCTACCAGCAGAAATCCGAGCTTCTAAATCCATTGCTGAATTTAAGCGGAAGCTGATTGCGTTGATTAGATCGGTCAAAAACCCTATTTATGGAGTATTGAACTTGAAGGGAATTAGAAGTTTAACTAAGCTTCGCGTACAATTTCGTGATCTAAATGCACACAAATTTCACCATAATTTTGAATGTCTCAGGCCTATATGTAATTGCGGTACAGCTAATGAGGACAGTTAGCACTATCTCCTGCACTGCCTCCGCTTTAATCAACTGCGTGAGGATCTCTTTGACACTATCACAGAAGTGATGGGTAATGTTATCGCAAACCTGGAATCAGAGACTTTGTGCAATTTGCTTCTTTACGGTAGTTCCGATTTGAATATGATTGACAACAGGATAAATATTGAAGCAACAATTGAGTACATTGAAAAAACAAACAGGTTAAATTGATTGCGGGAGCTGGCGTGCTGTCTGGGTGAGGGGATTGGATTTCTTTGTCCTTTCGCTTGGGTGGCATCTTAGTATCCGTGAATTAACATAAAATCAATTCGTGAAATAACACAATCATCTTGTAGCTCCCTTTTCTATCTTCCAGACAGCTCCACATCAAACCATCCAAATTTCCCCAAAGTGCTGGACTTTTATCGTCATTGTACCATCAAGTTGCGATTTGATGGTGCTAAACTGATGAAAATCTATGATATATAAGGGTTAGACCCACTGTATGGTTTGGTATGGAACTGCCAGTCCCCTTCTGTTCTTAAACCGTTTGCATTTTGTCTCTTTTTTTGTTTCTTTTTGCTTGGAAGTTGGATTTGTAAAATTGTAAGTACCGTTCATGGTGGAGGCCAGATGACCTGTGTCTTCCTACGCCAAGAACGGTACGGTATTTGTATATTTATATTAGTTACTTTTAATTTATTATGAATAGAAAAAAAAATTCTGAGGCAGCCTTAAGACCGATGACTATTGAATATTGCTACTGCAATCTAAGCGTAATTTGAAAGTGTTTTTGAGGCAGATCAACCATTTAACTTTCTATTCTTAAAAGTTTGTTGATCGATTGAACTATTATATCAATTAGAAAAAATGACAAGAAAAGGTGCAGTTACGCTTTTACAGTTCACTAAGTAACTTTGTTGGACTGAAGGAACTTTCTAAAGTAGTGTGTTCTACCACGAACGGAACTTCTCACCCAATTTCGTTTCTTTTATGATTGTTCAGTCATAAAAAAGACATATTCAGGCTTTTGAATTAGTGAAAATATAATTCATTTTAATAGCTCAACAAACTTCCAAAAAATAACTTATTGTTGAGCTGCCCCAAAACTCTTTCAAATTATGCATAGATAGTAGTAGCATAATTCAATAACCATCTGTCTTAGGCTGCCTCAAAAATTTTGCCTGTTTAGGTGAATTACTCTACAAATATAAATCCAATTTGGTCATGCGAGGTCGCAAATTGCAAGTTAAGATCTCATCTATATCATAAAGGTTGAATAACAATTTCCGAAAGTAAGGCTCCTCCACAGGAACTGTTCAAACGCTTATTTATTTTTTTTTGGGATACCCGGTAGTATTTTCGATTTCCATCGTTGTTTCGATTGCCTGCAATAGTGTCAAAATGATAGGGAAAAGGATTATATGGAAACATTAGTGGCAGGATCGAAAGCAATCCAAAAGACTGGGACGCTCGCGATCGCTTGGATATAAATGAGTTCTATCCGGAAGAACGCAATGGATAATTTATTCTAATGTTAACTCTAATTTAACCGGGGGGGTGCTTTCCACCCCCCCTTTTGGGTTTTTGGAGAGCATTTATCAACGGCATGAGCTATGACTCTCTAACTCGCTAACTTATGCCGCCATTTTGGGTCAATTTTGCAAAATTTGAAGCTTTTTCCAGCGGAAGTTGTAGAAAATGCATAGAATTGCGTTTTGCAATACATTTAAAGTATTTTTAGCAAGTTTTGTATCAGTTTTTGGTCGTAAAACCCACTTCGTGATTGTGACGTCATCAATATTTGTCATTTTCTTCAAAAATAACTGTCTAAAAACACCTTTAGGTATTATTTTTGAGTTAGGAATGAATAATACGGCAAATAAGATCAAAAATTGCGAATTACATGATATTTTTCCGATTTTAGAACGAATTAGCTGGAGAAACTCATATTTTAACATTTTTCGACATTATGACGTCATAGTGACGTCATCTAATGAGATGGCCACACCCAAATCTGTCAATCAGTAAAGAATGGTTAGTACTACGCCCTTGCCAGGTTTGAATGATTTCCTATTAGTTTAAGGCGATTTACAGAGGGGGGTAGAAAGCACCCCCCCCCCCGGCTATATTAGTTCAAAAAAAGCCCGGTTAAATTAGGGTTAACAACTCTCTTAGACGATTCAGACGACTGGGACGCTCTAGAAAATCCTACAATGCATGTTCTTTTAGCCAATTTGTTTGCAAAATGATGCCTTGAGCAATCAAGGTGACTTTATGAAAACAACGACTCAATAGGATTGCTTCGGTCGCTCCAATCATTTCAAAACTAGCTCAGACAACTGGGGCTATCGAAGCGATTATATGGAAACCATTATTAATTCTACCTAATACGACGTACATCGAAGTAATATCTAGGCATTCTCTGTAGCTGCCATGCCATAGACAGCTACGAGGGACACAACGCAAATACAGTGCACATTCGAATACCTTGCAAGCGACCAAATCATAGCCTGGGATAGAGAGAAATACTGATCATTACTTGGTTATTACTTTTATAGTATGCTTTGAAACCAGGCAACATATAAACATACTAAATTTCTCTTAGGACAAGCTATCACTTCGATATGATACATTTTCAAAATAGATATTTTATCAAATTGACTGATCTGAAAGACAATTTGTTTTAAGATTGTTACAGAAATTCAATTTTGATGATCTTAAAAACAATGAGCCTTTCTTGGACCAACCTATAAAATTCAAAAAATAACTATTACTTATATCTTTTTATTTCGAATTGATTAAATTTTGATGTGGCCATTTTCTGTTGAAGACGATATGAAAATATTGTTTTATCACCGCTGTGGCAATCTTTGATATGGTCAACCAGTCAAAATATCTATTTATTAATTTTCACGAATTCTTTATTTTAGGAATGGTAAAAATGTAATCATTGCTTGTGGTAAACTTTTTTACTGATCACTGTCGAAAGTTAACCAGAAAATCTCTTTAATTTGTAAACAAGAAAGTAGAATTCTATGTTTTGTTAAGGCCAGTTTCCAGTCAGTGGAATTTTCCGAGCGGGTGGAAATTCTATTGTTTACGAGAGCAAATGTCGCTTTAAATTTGAATAGAAACTTACGCCTGAGTAACCTTTTATTGTGTAAAATTCCGCCCGCTCGGAATATTCCACTGACTGGAAACTGGCCTTTAGGGATAATGCGCAATCCCGCTTTCGTATTGGCTGAAGCTCTTTGACGCGTGCGTTCATCGTTGAAAATTTCCCATTGCTCGACTGGGTTCCGGTAGAGCTCCAATGATCTTAACATTTTCACTTGTGAAAATTCGGAAACCGGGCTAGGTACGTTTATTTTTTACTCAAAATCTTTGATTTCGACATTAATAGAGAATATCAAATCTCCTAGTTTTGAGGCAACCAGCTTGACTTTCTTGCTTCATAAATCGGCAACTGCTTACCAGATTTATACAAGCAAGGTCTCAAACTCTTAGTTAGAAACTCTTCTATTGACAACTTTTATAAATGGAAAAATTGGATTCATGGCTGCTCCGCAAGCAGCCATTCAAACAGCGCACATGTTTTTGGGACACCATGTAACTTTTAGAATAATGCAAGGTGTGGATAAGGCATGGTACCCGTTTTTGTTTTTTGTTGCAGATAAGCGTCATTTGCTGAAGGCGTGTCACTTTTACCAGTCCTTGGACCACATGCACGGAATCAAAGATTCCTGTTGCTACATCAACAACTTTGTGCACCTCGATCATAAGAATGGGTTTTGCAAGAGGAATTCCCTAAAACAGAGCCAAAGTTTGGTAAATAGCCCCTTAAAATTGGGTCCAAAAATGAGGTTTCTTGACATTCTATTGTTCAACAGGGTAGACGCTATCATAAAGGTGGCATTTGCAAGGTTTCATCAGTCTCGGTGGCACATCCTCGGGGATAAGAGGAGTGGCAACTCTGAGCATATTCAAACTGAACCTTTCTTCTCTCAATCGTCATTCACCCCCCCCCCCCCGCCCTTGTCTGCAGCGTTTATGACCAGAAAGGCTTGGAAATTTCAAAACAGCTTCGTTTGGGTCTAAGCAAGCTAAATTTTTATAAATGTAAGGAAATTTTAAAGACATATTTATCCAATGTTCTTCTCGATCAACGATGGAGTTGAGGATACAGAACATTTCTTGCTGCTCTGCCATAAATATGATATGCAAAGACGGATACAGTAATATCCCTTACAGTGGAATTTTTGCAAGGCTTCCAAATGGATTAGTTATGTGTTATAAATAAACAAGACTATTAAACCTTTTTCAAGATGTAAAAAAAATTAAATGAAACTCTAAGAGACCTATCTGCAATATTTCCTTGATTTTGGCCTTGTTGTAGACCTAAGGAATCGTTGTTTTCGAAGCAACATACTTACTTTGACTTTCTTTGGCCATAAATCAGCAACCAATTGTCAGATTGACTCAAACGAGGTATCAAACTCTAAGTTGAAGCCTATCCTATGCAGCTATATGAAAAATGGATCAATTGAATCACAGCTCCTCAATAATAGCTGCACAAATGGGGCACGATATTTTTGGGACATCCTGTACAATATTGATGAATTTTGTCTCCAAAAGCTATAAACAGCAGCAAAAGTTGTTGGTGAAAACCCATTCTTTGCGGTAATTCCCAAAACATTTTATTCATCAGTCATCTGAAATGAATCCTAAACTTTACTTTCTACTTTTCTCAAAAGGTCAATGTTGTGATCGATATGATATCAGGTGAATCAGAAAAAATGAACAAATGTTTAGCCAGTAACTTTGTAACTTGTCATCGGATTCCAACGAGCTGAGTTTTATCACGAGCGGTTGATGGGGGTCGGATCAGCGGAATAGTCTGTCCAAATAATTTTATCTCGAATTCCGCCTTTGTTCGCTATAAACCTAACATAACATTTAGACAGACTTAAGCTTTTACTACTGTAAGGAGCAAATGTTAGAAAACTTTACCGATATCTAAAAACATTAAGATGTACATTATGCAGTAAGTTAGTTCTATGAACTTTTATGAATAATTACGAAATTACCGGCTGATACCGGGTGTCCCAAAATGATGTATCATCATTTGCTGAAACGTACAATCATCGTCTGATTTAATTGAATCCCCAATGATGTTGTAGTAAATAACCAACTTAGATTTAAAAATTTATATCACTAACATTGGTCTTATTGTTCTAGAGTTCTGGAAAATCTCACCTGGAAGCTGGTTGTGAAAATTTTGATCAATTTAGGAAATTAGGATCAAATATTTCAGCTTTAGAATATCGACAATTGTATTATTTTCCTTCTAAGGAACTTCAATTTGCCAACTATATGCTTGTACATGTTAGAGTGGCCGAGCGGCTACTGCATGTTTTACATGTTAGTGAGGTGAGTGGCCGAGCGGCTTATACAGTTTTCATCAGGTGACTGAAGTTAGAGTGAGGTCAAACTCCGGATGGGTGACCTCGGAGGCCTGACCCGGGGACTGACCTCGCAACTCACTTCGCCGTCCTTCGGAAGGGACGTTAAACTAGGGGACCCATGCCTGGATGCGGCATGCATAGTGGGCCTAAATTAGCTTTAAGTAGCTAGAAAATCCTGACAGCCCACTTAAAACAAATAACTGAATGAAAGCCACATCTTTGTCATTTGTTTAACACCATAGATGATACTAATGCTAGCTGTTATTCTTTTCAAATTTAAACATAGGCACTATCTTTTCGAAATCGGCAATCCTCTTTGAAGCTTGTTAGAAAACAACTCCAATGCAAAATAACGTGTAGCTCTAGAATGGTATAGCCGAAATAGCTGACTTAAGGACACATGCAATAGGAAAAATTCTTAGAGAACGAATAGGCTAGTAGGGTAGGGTAGGGTAGGGTAGGGTAGGGTAGGGTAGGGTNTTATCACCATACAATAAGAGCTGCAATAGAACCTCATTTGGAAGATTTGCATTTCCAAGTGGTCGTAATAATTCAAGAGTTCCAGCAAGAAGATTTCGTCGTTGGATCCCAAAAGAAGGGCAAAGCAACAAGAAGTGTTCCGTATCCTCAATACCATCGTTCGTAGCACATAATGGGTTTACGCAGTTTAAACAGCAAGGCAGTTTAGCAACATGTGGTTTTCAGGTTTATCCCACCTTACTCAACTTAGGGTCGGTCTCAGCAAATTTAACTTTCACAAATTCAAGCAGAATTTTAAGGATACCGTAAACTGAAGTAGATACCAAAATGAGACAAATAGGCACGGTGCCTATTTGTCTCATTTTGATATCTACTTCAGTTACTAGATATATGTATCACAGAAAAATAAATTGTAAATTATGATAAAGTACAAATAATCTTGTTAGCTAAATATAAAACTTGGGTCTAGGGTAGGGTAGGGTAGGGTAGGGTAGGGTAGGGTAGGGTAGGGTAGGGTAGGGTAGGGTCCTTGACATGTTATCAACATTGAACAAGGGGGAGGGGGATTTTAAGTTTTCAGCAAGGAATTTGTCTCAAACTATTTTGTCCATGATTGTAGGTTCAGAAATCTTTTTCAGGAACATTGTGGCTGTATATCCGCAAAAGACACCTCAACATAACCTTTTATCTCATTTTTCGTGTGGGACTCTACGTTAGCTCTTTTGCAAAAAAATTTGACACCAGAGTGTAGTTTTACTTCTCAACAATGGAATTTAAGTTTTAAGACCAAGAGGTTAAGGCAAGCTTCGTTTGACGTACTTGCCCATGATACGTGGATTAATTAATTTGGAAGATTTCAAATGTGAGAGAGGCTATGGAGAGAGCAATAGATGAAGAAGAAACAGCAATTTTTAGTTTCTTCTCCCATTGAACGTGGGCGTCTGACGTACTTGCCAATGATACCTGACTAGCGTTCTTGATAGCCAGCAAAATGTGATGGTTTTGGAGTTCCCATTGAAAATGAAAAATCAACAGGACAACGGAGAAGATCGACACAGACAAAATGCACACATAGGTAGGCCTAATATTTCTGATTCTTTACACCACTAGATAAACTCAAAACACATTCCGCTTTCCTCTTACCCATGATTAGATATAAATTAAGCACATCTAGCACCAGCCCTCTAAGGAGACGCATTTATAACCAACATTGAATTGCGAATACATGAGGCCTACACTACAGTGTCATTTAAAGCTGTACCCTCATCGTTTTTTTAAGAAAACACTTATAAGAAATGTAGAAGTCTCTTCCGAAAAGTTAAGAAACACTACTAGAAGCTATCATAGGTCAACAGAAGTTAAGAAACGTTTCAATCTTGTTTAGGTTTCAACGTATTCAAACAAAAAGTGTATTACCAACCCAAATAGTACTACAAGTATAATTTTTGGTTGTGATTTGGTTCTTTCTTGTAATTCTCTGGGCGGAAAATGCTGTATAGTGGTTCTCGATGAATTAAAATTCAGTTTTCATAAAAATTAAGAAACTTGCAAGATACTATGAAAATTGGGCCCAAATTTAAGACACTGTTGCTTTTTTCGCAAGACCGAGCCCTCGAAATTCCAAGTATTTTACTCCCAAGAGTCTAGTTTTAGTGATACAGCCTCCCTCTGGACTAGTGCCTGCCTTTTCAGTGCAAGGGGCATATTTAACCCATTGCACGAGTCAGATGTAGCCTTCTTAAAAACTATGATCATCGTTGAACTCGGAACAGGCTCACCCTTCTCCCTCAGTGGCAGTGCACCATAATACCACTATTCTGCTTGAGGCTCCTTGTTGTCTTTGAGCACCTTTCCTGTCATTTAGTGTACCACATAACATAGCACTGGCTATAATAGGGAATTGAGAGAGTTTATAAGTCCTTTTAGCCAGATGTAATTCTTTTGCATAGAGCTTTGCATAGAGTTTTTGACAAAGAGCTTTTCGCTCATCTACAAAATATTCGAATTCTATACCAATAAAGAGAATCGCTCTACAGGTATATGTACCTCAAAAAAACATGGTACCTCAAAACATACATGGACACTTATTGCTCCATAATTTTTTCAAAATATCATCAAGTCTAAAACTGATTGTTATTTCTTATTTACAAGGTTTATATCTTTCTGGAAAAGTGTTAACAATTGCATTGTTTTCATATTTTGTTGCAACCAGGGGTGGGGGTTGCTGATTTCTGGTAGACATTAAAAACACAATTTTTCGCAGAACAGCTCCTAAAAACCTGTGAACATGGATTTAAGTTAGCAAGTCTAGTATTTTATGATAGGTAAATGTCTCGTCCTTGTCACTTTAAACAGAAAATCTGCACAGAACTCTACAATTCATAGCAATTCAGTGTTAAACAGGTACTAACAAGGCAGCTGGCTTTGTATGTTTTGAGGTACATAAAACAGAGCAATTGTCTGTCCATGTTCCTGCTAGACCCTGTCTGTTAGATAATAACTTTCAATATCCTGTACAAGTCTTTTTTAATATTTCCAAGAACAAAGATATACACATACACAAATTTTTATATAAAAATCTAGTTTACGAGAAACTAGTACTTAACTGAAAATGAAGAAACTATAATGCTAAAGTTTGAAAAAAGCTAAGAAACAATTGCTAAATTGAAAGATATGATGGCAAATAATATGTCGTTGAACCTTTGTTCTTGAGTAAAATTAACTCTTAGTTTTAAGTGTAATAAAACACTTTTTCTTCCCACCCGATGTTTTATATATCAAGAAACATATCTGTAGCAGTGTTAGAAACTAAATCATAATTCATGGACTCAAAAATAAGAATGAAGCATGAATACAAAGGCAAAAAGCAACTGGACATTGCAACATCAAGGGTCTTAGATGCTAAAATGACAGGTATGTGTCCATGGCAGCTCATTCGCAGCTCACCGAGAAAATTTTCAGCAAGAGACGTACACCAGGGGTTTTCCTGAAGCAATTTTGAAATATACCGTGTGTCTCAGAAAAAAATACCCCCTTTTGACTGGAAAAATGATCGAAACGATAAAACGTCGGGACTTTTCGACTGCACAACTAAATTTTGTAATCTTCAACTTAAATGCACGTACCTTGCATTTACAAATTGTCCACGAAACATCGGAGATACGAGCTCCCAAAGTAAAAATTTGAGTGCACCTAAAACCAGAGGTTTTTAGAAAGGGCCTAACCATGATTTGATTTCATGGGCTTTTTCCAAAGGAACTTCAAACTTTTTTCTTTTAGTTTTTACTTTTGAAAAGAATTCTACTCTGTGATGTTTCAATTGTTCTGAAATCGTTTTCTTTTTGAGGAAAATATCGTTCCTCACATTACAATGAAAAAATATTTGCATCCAAGAAGAGGAAAAGGAGCAGATGCTCGCTTATTTTGGAGATGTGGCACGAGTTTATTATTCTCGCCACATTTTTCTTCTATTTGTTTAATTCGGGTCGTGTCAAAGCGTCTATGATTCTTTTTAAAAGCCTAAAGACTAAAAATAACAGTTTAAAATTCCGTTGGAAAATGCTCATGATATCAAATTATGGTTAGGCCCTTTCTCAAAACCTCTGGTTTCAGGTGCAGTCAAACTTTTGACTTTGGGAGCTCGTATCTCCGGTTTTTCGTGGACGATTTATAAATGCAAGGTACGTGCATTTAAGTTGAAGATTAAAAAGTTTAGCTGTGCAATTGGAAAGTCTCGATATCATATCGTGTTGTTCCTTTTTACAGTCAAAAGGGGGTACTTTTTCTGAGACACCCGGTACTAAATACCCCCTCTCCCCCCTCCAAGATCGCAACTAGGGTGCAGTCATATGAATTTCACCAATAAGTCAAATTTGCAAGTACCTCTACAAAGTATGATATATACTCATAAAACACCATTGCGAAATAATGAGCCATGTTCGGCCTAAAACCTTTTGATTTCAGTATATACTGTATAGTTTGCCAAACATTAGGCCTAAATTGACCATATGATTAAATTATGCTAAAAGTCTTTATTGTTAAGCCAACAGAAGTTGGTTACCATGCAACTTCAATCAATACTGTCTTCAGATGTGTGAAATACCTTGCTTTTCATCAGTTAATGTGCTGTATCTATACAACTTACAATTCCTCTATGCGTGTTTTGAGGTACATGTAGTGCTAGTTTTGTAGTGCAATGGGTATAAAGCTTCATTATAAGTTTGCATTTCATGTAATTCTTGTGAGACAAATTAGTGCAAGGAAACAAGAAAAAATATTGGGGCCCTAAGACTAACAGATTCAAAATTATGAGTGAATATGTCCATGTATGTTTTGAGGTACGTACTGAAAAAAAAGACGAACTTTAACAATAATTTAAAACAGGATTTACTATTTTATAACATTTAAACTCACTGGGAAGTAATTTTAGTAGGTAGGAGCATACAATAAAACAAAAAAATACGAAAAAAATATCTTCCCTAAGATTTTATTTAATAAGTAAATTTTGTGTATGTTTTGAGGTACATATACCTGTAGTTGAAAATATGATACGTGCAAAGCTGCAGTACTTTCACTCTCCAACCTTGAAATGAATACTAAGATTTACTCAAGGCAAGGCAAGGATAACAAGTGATAACAAAGAGATATTTTTGTCTAGGCTTATTATTGACTATAGTATTAGACCCGAATTAAGAAGCACGAGAGTTATAAGTTAAAGGCGGTTACGTAAAGATATCTAAAATTCATTCATGTACGAAACCAAATTTAATTTCATTTAGGCCTGGCAAAGTTTCAACAATAATTCATTGGTCGCATACGTTGACACAAACAGTAACATTGACAAATAGATATTTTCACTGCCGCAGGGCATAAGAATAGATTGGTTACATCTCTAAATGTTAACAAAATGGCTCCAAACCACAGCAAAGAATGTCATCGATTTTATCAACGGTTCGAAGCAACCAGCTATGGTGGTCATTGACAAAGGAGTGGAGTAAATAAAAGGAACAAGACTAATGCTACACTTTGCAGTTTGTCACCTCTTGAGCAGGAAGCATGGCCTCCGGCATGTTCTGTTACATCTTATGGCTCATTTTCATATCATTTGCTGCTGGGCATCCTAAAGAAAGTGCTCCACATGTGACGCTTAAAGGAGACAAATTTCCGCAGCAGAAGTTTAAAGTCATTGTAAGTGGGTTTTTTAATATGCTTACAATTTAATAAATGAAAGGCGTTTTCATCTTTTTGTATTAGAATATTCAAAAAACATTTTTTAAACGGCAGTTTTTAAACAATCGCCAAAAATAAATTTTCCTGGAAAAATTGAAAAATTAAAATGAGAGAGAGTAGTAGTTCATGCCAACCAGTCTTTAGAGCAGCAATGGATCAATGACGAAAAGAAAATACAGGCAGGGAAGGGCCATACATATAGGAATCAATATAAATGGGTTGGGCGTACACCTCCTTCGCTCCGGGCCGATGAATCACAGAATTCCAATCAAACATCGCTTACAGGTAAGTCTCGTTTGATTGGGAAATTCTATTTCATCATCGGCTCCGTCGCTACAGAGGAGTACGAGAATTTAGAGCCGTCATTGAGACATTGGCCGGGAAAAATGACAAAACACATACCTTTAAATTTGGATAATGGCCAAATAGGTAGTGTCTCCCGTGTATTGTAACATAAACTGTTGTTACATGACTATGTTACCAGCAGAAAGCAAAGCGTTTCCAAAATTAAACGCAGTATTTACAGGAATGTTGTAAAATCGTTGAAAAGTTTGTTCTTGCGTCCATCCCGCAGCTGCCATAATGTCCTTCATATCGAAATTTCTATTTACAAGACACGAGGTCGACGCTGCACGAGTGCTATGGCTACTATACTTCGAAATGTCGATGCCAGCTTTGTCGAGAGCAGTTCGACACCAACGTGATATTGTGTCCCTTGAAAAATTGAAAAATTTTCCTGGAATTTGTGAAAAAGTTATCAAATTAAATTCATTTCTTTTCCCAACTTTTGTGCATGGTTATACATATCTAAAGAACGAGATACTACATTTTTTAAGAAAGTTTTATCTTTCAGTAGAACAATAAAGCTTATTTACCAAAACTGCTATTCATCTTCCAAAATGAATTCCGAAATAAGATTTTTTAATTGTTACTCTGTATATCATATTCCTCCTTCAAGAAAATATCAGTTATCGTCTCAAATATCAATTTGGCTTTCGGAGAGATAAAAATGATTTGTAAGATCAGTAACACAGTTAATTTTAGATGACTCTTCAAAAACCGCGACTTTTGCAATGATTCAACTGGTATGCCAACAATAAATTCAATATAATACCTCTGTTGATTTAAATTTACAAGACACAAAGAAATTTAGCAGAAGTATGTTTTGGAAATTTAGATTTATTATCTTTTGTATCAAAATTTTGTTGGATTAATTTTACTTATCATCACAGACAGTTGGAATTTACGACCTGTAGTACGGGGTGTCCCAATAAAAAGTACACCTGTTTGAAAAATCACCAAAAATTGATTGCATGGCCGATCTTTAAATTTATTTTTTGGCAAGTAGATCATAGACCAAATTATTTTCCCAGGTATAGTTGATCTCGTGATTGGTTTTTAAATTAGCAAATTTAGCTCTTTTTATCGCTGCCTAAAAAGTATCGATGATTACCAGTTTAATTTCCCTTTTTTACATCCGACTTTCTAGTTGGGTCATAAATGTCAGAAATAAACGAAAACTATCTTTGTAGACTTGAAGGATAATGCAAAATCTCAAAATAATGGCTGTTAGGCAAGATTTACGATGTTGCTTAAAAATTATAGCCCAGAATAAGGTTTTTCAACCTGTTATTGTATAACCTTTAACTAATGAAAACAAACATCTTTAAATATATTTGAATCACTGAAAAAAGAGATCAAAAAGAAAATTGATAATAGGTTTGATAATCGAATTTTGGTGATTTTTTAAACGGGAGTACTTTTTTTGGGACACCCGGTAGATTTATGATTTAATTGTTTGGCACTTGCCAGCTAATATCTATTTTAAGAAGATTGTTACATTATATATAACATTTGTCCTTCCCAACCATCCATTTTTTTATTGTGAAACAGGGCATCAAATCAGCGTAGTAGGGCATCAGATGTTGAAATGCTTCTTCGTAAAAATCTTCAATTCTCTTCCGTTTAGTGGCAGTGTCATACTTAATGTCATGAGATTTTCCTAAAGTAAATCAATGGAGTTAAAAGCAGCTTAGCTAGGGGGGCTGGGTCAATCTAAATATAACCTATTGTATTTGATGTTCTCGATCGATGAGAACAATAGGAACATAAGTGACACATGTCGTTCTTTTGCGCTATGTTTAGACTAGATCGCTATATCTCCGTTCATTTACTTTAAGGTGTCACAGTTCAGAAAGAGGTCTCTGTAGTCAATGAACTTAAGTCTGCTCACTCTCTATCGATCTCACAAATACGGTATTTAGCTTTACCACAGTTGAGCTTTGCTACATGATGAAGCACTAAGAATTATTAGCTTAGAAAGATTTAGATAGAGAAGAGTTCAAGGCTGCTTTGAAGAAACTTGGTGGGTGGCATTATGTAAATTGACAAATAATGATGTTATTTGCAGCAAGTATGTTAACGCAAAAACATAGAGCGCTCCACGACGGAGGATCTCTGCTCTTGGCTAGCTGGCAACCAAAATATGGAATAGAGATAGAGACACCCCAATTTTCGTTCTTATCTTTTGGAACGACTTCTAGAGCTAGTTGGGAATTCACTCTTTATAAGGCTTTTCAAAAGGCTTTTCAAAATTTGACTGGAGGTTCAGCGTCTGAATGAATCATCCAGGAGTCAGGGCCGTACTCAACCACTGAACCCACAAGCATTTAGATGCCCTGAAATGTTTTCCGTCAAGACACTTTTCATTGTTGCTATTTTCTACATAATTACAGAAGTTGCACGAATTACTATGTAGAGAAGTAAATCACTGGCATGCAGAGTGTACTAAAGGTTTCTTGACAACTTGCTATCCAAAATTGCACCAACCCAACAACTTGCCAAAGTTGACACTTTTGCAAAAACAAAATATTTACCCTCTACAAGTTCTTAGATCGGTGCAGTCATGAGGTGAATGGCAATTTACAGGTGAAAGTTGACGAAAAAAATGGCGCGCATTCTTTAGGAACGATCTATCCTCCGAAAAAACAATTTGCAGGGAAAACAATTGGAAAAGAGAGGCCCATCATTTCACAGGAAGGTCTCTTTTGTTCCTTGGTCCTATGTTTTTGTGCGAAATAATCATTCTTTTAAAATAGCATGGCTATCAATAATTGTAATCTAATGTGTCAAATCACAAAGCGCCAAAGTTAAGTGGAACAAGCTATTTACGTCATTGCAGAATGGATCAAGTATTAAGAACAGAAACTAAGTTTCGTAATCTTGTCAACGAAATGTAACATGATAAAAACCATTATTCGATTAAAAATTTGCTAAGGCTTTTTAGGCTCAGAGCAAAAAAATCGTTAATTCATAAATAAGTGCTGACATCTGCTTAAATTCAGCATAGCTAATTGATGATTTTTCCCAAAGAACTTCAATAATGTAAACAACAACAAACAAAAAGCTAGGCTTATCGCAGCACATTGAAACCACGATCTATAATGATGCATTAAGCCCCCTGAAAGATAGATATTTATTATTGGCTGTTTATCATTATCTCTGGTACCCAAATTTCGGTACTTTTGATTTGCAGGAGACTAAAGTTTGCTTTTTTATTTTGAAATTAAGCTCGACAAGGGTGTTATTCTCGCAAATAATGGTTTTGTCAACGGTACCATTCTGAAAATACCGGCAGCGCACCCCTACTCAAAATTTGACAAGGACCTTTCCCCGCCTTATGAGATTTTCATATTGAGATTTTGAGAAACACTCGTCCAACATCCAATCGACGTAACTGAAGCTACAAGAGGTATGCTCAGCATGCTCAAATTCCCTTTTGCCACAATTCCTTCCAACAAGATTCTTGGTTGTAAGTCACTAAAAGTAAACCGAATCCTTGTGTAACATTTCATCGCAAACAGAAACGGCTTTTTAGATCACCAGCTAAGTTACATGAACTAATTTTAACCCTGACCTGATTAAATGACGCTTAGGTTCAGTGGATAGCCAGTCTGCAGACAGTGCGTATACAGGGTCAAGATCACAGCCAAGGAAATTATAAAGTGCTTAGCTCGTAAGACAACGTAGTGTTTTTCAAATTATTGGATGGTAAGACCAAGCCCTTTTGGATGATTGCAAAACCATTTGGAAAACACGATTACGCTAAAGATGGAGGCGAGGAACTTTTTACCAAGATGCCTTGTGTTCTTTAATCGAATCCCTCTAGAATCATTAAAGGTTCGTAATTGGAACCCAATACATCTAAACCCTCCTCCAAAGCGTTTAAAGCGTTCTGTTTCCGCATGATTGTTTTCAAATCGTTTTCTCCTGTCCACATAAACCCTACAAATTTGGACAGCTGCCCATTGAGAAGGCCATAGCTGAGATCACGCTTTGATTTGAAATGCTAACATACAGATATTTTTTTATAAGAAACTCAGTATAAGTTACTTAACTTTCAGATCACCAAATAATTAAGAAACTTCAGTACTTGGAAAAATCATTTAAGGAACTTTTATGTCAAGGTAATTCATAGCAAAAATTCGTCAAGAATGATGTAAACGTCAAGAATCTGAGAAAAAATCCTAAGAAATCGTTAAGAAACTTTGAGGACAAAAAAACTAAAGTTTAAGAAACTTTCAGTACTCGGTCAAATTCTAAGTTTTTGTGATTTAGAAAATCCGTGTTCAGCTTTCAGTACAGCCGTCTAAAACAGCAAGATCTACCTTGGATAGGATCAATTCGTTTCGATTACCATTTTCATTGTTTTACAAGTGAACGGAGACACAGCATGAAGAAAATAATAAGTTTTGAAAAGGTATGAAATGCGTACGGGGAGCCAGACGTCCCTTATTTTACTTTAACATTATCTACATTTCAAATCCTAGCTAACATTTCTATTTCCAAGGAACTGATATATCACAATTATACACTATTATTTTTTAAGTAGGATTTCAAAGATCACGGTGAACCAAGTCTCAAAGGAATATCTCTTTCGGTAGACTAAGACTGCGAATATAAGCATTCTTAACTTTTTGCCCAGGAGACCGTGAAGAGACTATGGAGATCTCGCAGGAAAAGCAACATTTTTGCTAAATTAGCCTGATTGAAAGTTTTAGCAAAACAGGAATGAACACATTGGATTTATATGTATTTGCTACTACGAAATACCTTATTGCCATAACTTACGAATTTTGGACAAAAAGACTCGCGACTTTTAATTCCCGCGACGTTTTCTTCCCGCAACAATATCTGACAATAAGGTAGTATCAAGCATCGAAATTGATGTTCTTAAGATTTCTTTCAAGTCTCTGAAGTCTGAAAGTCATGGTGCGTATTAGTGTCCTATTTCTAGTGCACAGTAAAAAGGTAATATAATTTCAAGGATGCATTTGTCCAGTGACTTCTGCCATGCAACTTCATAAATTTGCTTTCTAAATGAAGATGTTTGATCTTTGTTACTGTACGAAAATTGAATCATGTATATGGCGCTAGGCCAGAAGTCTGATATTTCTTCGATCTCTCCTACTATTCTTTTGCGTGAGTGGTGCAAACTTGACACCGTTATAAGGAATCAAATGTAAACATTATAGAATTTTCACGTTTTGTACATAAATCTACATATTGTAATACTTCAGACACCACATCTCTATCTGCCTCAACCTGCTGTTAGCTTAACTTTTACAAATTACAGATCCATTCAAAGATTCATTCCTAATCTACCTATGGATATCAGATGTAGATAAATCTTCACAGAGATTTCTCTTTGAAATCTTTGAACCGCAAAGATTCCTCTTTGAAAGGATGAAACTAGTACCGTGATACTTCATGGCTTTTTATTTTAGTTTTCTTTATATCTTCACAGAGATTTAGTTGAAAAATACAAAAAACCACGTTTGACAAAGTTCAGATCTAATCTTGCGAATACGATCGTTTTCTTTCAGAGAAAAACCTCCAATCTCTAAATCATAGATAGCTAAAGTCACTCCCATCTATTTTGTCAGCTCATGGCTACTTTTTTAAAACAAGTGGTAAGCAAGATAGAAGCGTCGCCCACTGCCGCCAATCAGTGGCCGAGCCACGGGGGGGAATGGGGGGACATGTCCCCCCCCCACTTTTCTCCGAGGCCAGTTTCCCAATTCGTCTAAATCCGTTTAGAAAATATCTAAGGAGGGGTTAAGTAGTTATCTCTAGAATTTGATAGACAAATAAAGGTGGTTCCTGAGGGTAAAAAGAGTGTTTCCTGAGTATAAAAAGGGCGTGGCCCTGATAAATCTTCCTGATAAATTGCCCCAGACCCTTATCTTCCTTTGTCCCCTCCACTTTTTTGCGGCTGGCGCCGCCACTGCCGCCAATCGCCCAATACCACCACTTTCCCCTTAGACGTTGAAAAGGAGCATGGATACCAACGAAAATGTAAAATGGCCACGAAAATACTTTGCTGACTACATTATCGTCATTAGATGATTGCGCTAAAGATGGCAGCAAGAAACTTTTTACCAAGATGCATTGCATTCTTTAATCGAATCACTATAAAATCATTAAAGATTCGTAATTGGAACGCAATGCATGTTCCAATGTTTGCTAAAAAGTTCCTCCCGTAATCTTTAGCGTAATCGTCTATCGTGGAAAGTTTAATTGTTGCTCTGTTAGTAATGAGGGAGATTTAGCTTTCACCTACCTGCTATCATGATGTAGGTATTCTGTAAAATTACATCTTCCTTTTCGTGTGAGTTATTCTACCGGGTGACCCAATAAAAACTGAAACTTTCTAAAAAATCACCAAAATTCGATTTTGTTACCGATCTTAAAATTATCTTTTTATCTGATTAGATTAGGATTAAGAATGTTGCATAATGACTTCAATATGCCATTTGAAGTACTTCTTGAAAGAACAAATGAACAAAAAATCCATTAAAAAAACCTGCAAAAATTGATGCTTCAAATCTTTAAGTCCCTTTCACAAGAAAATCCATCATTCATGTGGATATTCTTCGAAAGAAAGGACATGAAATATGAGCTACGAACTAAGAATCTCTTGCAATTACCAAAAAGAAATGCAAGCACATTCGGAAATAATTCACTTGTATTCAAAGGAGCTCTACTTTGGAAAACTTTACCTGATACTATAAAAAAATGCAAACTCAGCAGCAATATTTAAAAGGCTGACCAAAGAATGGAATGGGCACAATTGCACATGCAAGATCTGCAGTTAAAAATAATAGTTGACAGTGAGGATCACAAATGAACTTTTTTGTAATTTTTCTTTGTATGTAAATAGTTGGTTTGAATTAGTTTTATTACTATATATTGTACCAACTGTAAATAATTTGATAATAATAAATAATAATAAATAATAATAAATAATAATAAATAATAATAAATAATAATAAATAATAATAAATAATAATAAATAATAATAAATAATAATAAATAATAATAAATAATAATAAATAATAATAAATAATAATAAATAATAATAATAGGATCAAATAAATTTGATAGATGATCGTTATTTTATTACTTCAGGAGAGATTTTATAGGATATGGTAGATGATTTAAAAGCTTTTTCGAAGAAATAAACAACCATTAAGTGGTGGCGCAGGACAAAAATTCAATCTGATAACAATTTCTTGTGATTCCAGAAACCAGGTAGGTTGCAACAACCCAAATCTCCACAAATTCAAAGCCATTTTAAGACTTTGCAATATGGCAATTTATATTTTCTCGACTTATCCTATCTTGGAAGTCGGCAACTGTTTTCCTTCTTCGTTGATGTTGATGGTTCGCGACAGGAAACCTCCAAAATGCACAACCAAGTCACAAACCGCCATTTAGTTATTTTCACTGGCTAAAGGACAACGCGCATCATTCGCATGAATACTATTCCCAAAAGCGAGGCATCACTATAGCAATATTTCACGCCGATACTCAGTCTGTGACCTCATTTGAAACAAACAAAATTACTGCTTAGAAGGATACAAAATGAAATTGGAAATATCTATTCCCTTTGTTTGGTAGTAATTCCCCAATGACGGCAATATCGGCACATAGACGTAGGTGCTGGGGGTCAAGGGGGACTATTCCTCTCCAAGTTTTAAGAAAGTGCTCCATTTTAACCTCAAAATACCCTTTTCTCTGCCTTTTTAAGGTTAGAACGTGCGCCTAAAAATGGACTTTCTGAGAGTTGTGCCATTTCAAATAAGAGCTGCTTCCAATTTCCTTGCATGGGCGACAGAACGACTAAGGGCGATAAGAGTACTCTTAATGAAAATTGATTTCTTAGAGACGTGAAAGGACCAAAGTTCAACAATACTAAAGTAATCAAATAAGCTCTATACACAAAGGTAGCCAAACTCGATTCTAGAGTTTTGATATCTGTAATGAGCCAACATATTTTATCCACTCATAACCATAAGTTAATTGCATAGAAACTGCAACTCCACAAGCTACTGTAATGACACAATTTTCCTGTTTGATCTTACAGAATTTTCTGCTGAAATTTGGATACCTACAAAGAAATGAAATGAAGCATCTGACTGAGGAATTGTTGATAGAACGGCTGAAGAAATTTCAAACTTTGGTTCAACTGCCAGTTACAGGTAGGGATTATATATATACGGATAGTCCTAAAACATTTCATAGCATGCAGATATCTGCTAGCAGCTTATTTAGGAGCGGTCAAGTACGGTATATTTAGTGATTCCATCTTTGCCTTGGAGCAACTAACAAAGAACCAGTTGCATAGGAATGATTCGCTCACTTTCATTTAAAGTGTAGGTACCTCTGCCCCTGTTGTTGAAGAAATTCCACCCACATTATGCATATAGCAAATCAAAAATACTCACTTGAATGTAGTTGAGAGGGTGAAAAGGTGTGTTCATAGGGATTGGGCAAGGGTGAAAAATATATTGAAATTGTTAAAATTGGCATGTTCATGAGCAAAGAAGACAAAGAGTGCGATGATTTTTCTTTTTTCTATTTGTAAATTGACATGTTTACCTCTGCCTATTTCCTTTGAGGTACAGTAGTGCTGCCTCTGTCCTAACTAATTGCTGAAAGCCACCAGTTTTTGCATTTAGTACATTGTAAATAGTAATATCAATATTGTCAATAAATTTGAATGAAATAATCCAAACAAAATAATGTATCTTTAGTGGTTTTGTCTTTGCCGTCACAAAAAGTAGACGTGGCATATAATCTTGGAGCAACCACTATAACTGAATTTTTGGATATACATTGATTGGGAACAAGTAGTCCTACACTTTTAATGAAAAAGCAGCAATAATTGGAAGTAAAAAAGCCACTCTTGAGGAAACAGAGTTGGAACATAATTCAAAGAAAAAAGCCACAACTGGAGAAAATTTTGTTTGTCCATCTAGTTCTTGGGAGTACACTCATTTTTGTAAGAAACGTTGCTCTGATTTTTGTAGCAGTGTTTCTTCACGTAAGACCCAATTCTTATAGTAAAAGATCTTGTAGAGTTTCTTAATTATTCATAAATCTGAATTTCAAATTTTATCAAAATTCATTGATGACAGATTTTTGAACCAAGCTTTCCAAGAAAGAACAAAATCATACACAGAAATTATGCTTTTTGGTATCATTGATACATTTTCTGTTTAAAAACACTTCGCAACTCAAGACAAAAATTTAAAAGTTTGTTAACTTCGAATTGACCTCTGATCGTTTCTAGTAGAGCTTCTTAATTTTCTGGAATAGGCTCCTACAGTCTGTTATAAGGGGCTTCTTCTAAAAAATGAGCATACTTTAGATACAGATAAAGTAGGAAATAACCTAGTGGCCCAGTGCCTAGCCACTCAGTCATGACGTGATCAAAAGATCGTTACTTGTTTTTCATTCAATGTACAGTCACAGAGTAGCCAAATATTTATGTTGTGGGCTCGTTGTTATTAAATTGGTAAGCCTATCTATATAACCAGATTAATCAAGTTGAAAGAGTAATGTAATATAGATTTTGAAGATTTTGGAATTTCTATTAATAAAACGATGTCTGCAATTTTATTTACTTTTTAATAAGAGAATAACCATTCCCAAGTTGTTTTTCTCCAGATTCAATTCTATCTAAAATGAAATTGATGCGCTTTCCATGTAGGGGGTGTGCAGTGTCACGGGATGGAACATAGGATCAAAGGATCTTTTTCGAGGCTTGGTCTCTAAAATTGATAACACCTGTCGTTCCTTTTTCACAGTATTTCCTTTTGAATAAACGCCCCCTTGAATCACCCCTCGTCTCACCCTCCGTCTAGCTGCTTTTACCATTTCAATGGCTTTTACGAGCATAAACGATACAGATGCAGCAGAAATTACGTTCGCTATAAGTTTACTAAAGGTCACATATTTCAGATTTCAGGGAACCAGAAATCGTGGAGACCTGCATAGTTCCAAAGTTATGTTGAATGTCAAAAATTGGACTATTACAACATTTAAGAAAAAGAATCGATCGCTTATTCTAAGAAAGGTTTCAGAAATTTACCTACAATACCCAAACGCGACTTCTTGGTTGAACAGCGTATTCAAGTTGAAAAGGCATTTTGTGCATAAAGTTTGATAAAATGAACATGAAAAAATAAATATGGGTAAATTGTTTCAAAATTAGCATACGAATTTTTTATTGCAAGTATCTCCAAATTTTGGAATTCTGAGATTTAATTTATTTTTTATCTTTATTCAATTTGAAATTTTACTGAAAGAGACTTGGAGGAAGTGGACGAGTGGGAAGCACAAGAGTCAAAACTTCAAAAGGCTATTGCTATTACTTCTTTCTTTGAATTGAATGGCATGAAAGGAAATTAAACTACTTTGCTATAATCCTCCGGTAGGAATTTTCTGGAATCGTCAATATTATCAGGATTGGAGGGTTTTTCGCCTATTTTTAAGAATTCAAGGAAAGTTTTGAAACAATTTCTAAACTTTTTGAGGAACATGGTATCATTTTCAAGAAGAGCATAGTTCATGAATTTCTACAATATCGTATAAAGCAAAAGTTTTTCACTCTCCGGTTTACAATATAGAAACGTGATGAAGTATCATCCTCAAGAAATTTCCGTTATAAAACAAGCTGTAATTTCCAAATTATCTAAGATTTCATCAAAGTCCAACTTTAGGATTATAGCAAAGTAGCTAAGGCTTCTTTCAAATCATTCAACCAATTGAAAGATGTAATTGCCATTTACACTAGCCTTTTTAAAGATTTGACACCTATGATCACGTGGGGCAGCTTCTTGAGTTAAATTTTTGAAGATTCAGTGAGCACATTAGTTACCCACTCATGGAGGGTAGAACTTGGTGTCTACATATTATAATTAAGGAAGGCTTACGATTGAAGATTAAATGATGTTAATTTCCGTAACCTTTTCACTGATTCCAAAAACCACTTTATCAATTACAATATACCTAAAATAGAACAAATTGATCAAAATGATATTAAAAGATAACAGCCCGAACGATGTGCCACTTTGACAAATCCGATTTCAGCAAATTCTCTCCAAAGGAACCAACATTTGATGGGGACCGACCTAGTAAAATTGAATTAACCAAGTAGCATAAACACATACCATTGTTTGAAAACCGATATTGATATCAATATTTTCCAACTTTTGTGACTTTGAACAAATTCAATTTGAAGAGATTTTCATGGCTTGATAAAATGTGACCAAATGATAAAAACTGCCAAATTTGGTTTCTGTAGAACAGTAATTCAATTGAAGTATGTTTGAAAACATAAATGCAACAAAAACATACTTTCATTTGATAAAAATCTAATTAACTGATAAATATCTCAATTCAGTTGCCACCGAAAGAATTTATTTTCAACAAAATATTTGAAACCAAAAATTTATGATAATTCAAAATGGTCGTTTTGACGACCTCACAAGAATTCTTCCTATATTCTGCTTAACCAAAAATGTAATTTCATTGTCAGCTCAGCACCTCTATCTTGTGTGAAATATTGATTATGTGCCTTGTTGCGAAAACTAGTCTTAAATTTCTGTTTTTATTTGACTGGAGACTCTTTGAGTCTAAATTTGGTAAAATGCCGGATAATTTGATAAAATCAAAGATTAAGGAATTACAATTTATTTTACTGGCAGTATCCTAAGGATGTATTTATTTTTTATAGACTTTAATGAGGTAATAAAGACAGATATAAATTTGAAAGAACTATTTTCAAATTTCCAGTATTTCTATTTTTACATTGACACTTGATATTTAGCTTTAGTTGACTCGCTGAGCTATAAGCTTTAAACATTAATTGATAAGATAATCGTAAAATTGCAGGCACATGCCAAAATAAATTTCGGAAAATATTCTAAAAATATTAATCAAGGAAAGAGGGCCCCTTGTAAATCAGCTTTGCTGAAGGGCTACCCTCCTTAAATAACATGTGTGAAATAACTGGATCCAGACGTTATCTTCTCAGATCAATCACTTTATGTTTTGGTAAAGAACTGTTGCAATTAGAAAGCATCGTAATTTTAAATCCTTACGTTTTGCCCAAAGATAGGAATCAAATGGTTTGCCACTTATTGCTATTTAGGTTAATTATTTTAGGCCACTTCTAAAATATTGCTACTCGTCGTGAACAAATCCCAAGCAACAATTTGTTAAAGCTCAAATTCGATTTCAAAATGAACCTTTTTTATCACCTCATTTTTACTATTTTACAAAATCTGACGAAGCTTAAGTTTTTTCTGGACACCCAGCGAAATCTATAAAAATTGATCTTTTCAGGCGTAATGGACAATGCAACGCTTTCGATAATGGACAAACCAAGATGTGGAATGAAAGATGAAGTAGGGGATGCAAAACGAAGCCGTCGTAAAAGGAGATGGGCGCTTCAAGGAGAAATCTGGGATCTTTCAAAGAAACGAAATGTAAGTAGCAAATTGAGCTTTGGCAAAGAAGAGCAGATGTTGTGATAATATTGTCCGTTGATATGGTTGACAAACCAGTGCGAAGTTCACCTTTCCTAACTTTACCTTTCCCTGAGCGGAGCTAACGTGTATTCAAGTCATGATCGTAAAGCAGTCATTTTAAGGAAATTTGCATGTGATTTTGCGCCGTTTTTTTAGGTTCAGTTTGTTTCAACCGATATAACTCCAGTGAATTTTAGAGTCTAATTGAACGTGTAGTCTGTCAAACAAAGCGTTTCCAACATTATTCTTTTAATACCTGACTCGTCCCGGTAGAGAAAGAAAAATGAACATTCAGTTCATCCATGCAGTGTCTTGCTGCTCATGGAAAAACGTCAGTGCGGTAGGAAGCATCATTTGACTATCCATAAGAAGAATTTACAAATCTAATGACAGAAATTTTTAAAACACAAAACAATATGAACCCTCCTTTCATGAATGAGATCTTCAGGGAGCGAGAAAATATGTATAACCTAAGAAATAACAATGAATTTGTACTACCCCGGATAAGGACAGTACATTTTGGCTCTGAGACCATCAGATACAGAGGGCCCCAACTTTGGCACTCCCTCCCTCAAGATGTAAGGAATGCTAATTCTATCCAACAGTTTAAATCAAAGATAAAAACTTGGCGCGGTGAAGACTGCACATGCAGACTATTTCGACCTTACATTGAAAACCTCGGATTTTTATAATCTTGCAATTTTATTCTTAACATTTTTATCGCTTGGAACTATATGTATTATCGAGTCATTTTATCAAATTGTTTTACAACCTGTATATTTTTAAGTAGTTGGCCTTAATTAGTAATTATGGTATTTTAATCCTGTTATTTTACTATATGTAGCTATGTACTAGCCAACTTNGAAATTTGCATGTGATTTTGCGCCGTTTTTTTAGGTTCAGTTTGTTTCAACCGATATAACTCCAGTGAATTTTAGAGTCTAATTGAACGTGTAGTCTGTCAAACAAAGCGTTTCCAACATTATTCTTTTAATACCTGACTCGTCCCGGTAGAGAAAGAAAAATGAACATTCAGTTCATCCATGCAGTGTCTTGCTGCTCATGGAAAAACGTCAGTGCGGTAGGAAGCATCATTTGACTATCCATAAGAAGAATTTACAAATCTAATGACAGAAATTTTTAAAACACAAAACAATATGAACCCTCCTTTCATGAATGAGATCTTCAGGGAGCGAGAAAATATGTATAACCTAAGAAATAACAATGAATTTGTACTACCCCGGATAAGGACAGTACATTTTGGCTCTGAGACCATCAGATACAGAGGGCCCCAACTTTGGCACTCCCTCCCTCAAGATGTAAGGAATGCTAATTCTATCCAACAGTTTAAATCAAAGATAAAAACTTGGCGCGGTGAAGACTGCACATGCAGACTATTTCGACCTTACATTGAAAACCTCGGATTTTTATAATCTTGCAATTTTATTCTTAACATTTTTATCGCTTGGAACTATATGTATTATCGAGTCATTTTATCAAATTGTTTTACAACCTGTATATTTTTAAGTAGTTGGCCTTAATTAGTAATTATGGTATTTTAATCCTGTTATTTTACTATATGTAGCTATGTACTAGCCAACTTCAAATAAATTGATTATTATTATTAAGCATCTTCAACTTGGAGGGCCCCTTCCTTAGATGAACATTGCCAGCATCAGCTGATTTATGGCAAACTAAACATTTCTTTACCCACTCCACCCCCTTACAAAAGAACGATATGGGAATATTCAAAAGCTGACACCGTTACAATCAGGGATAAACTTAACCACGTTGACTGGAACTTGCGATTTAGCGGCCTAGGTTCCGAAGAAATGGCAGAGGTTTTCACCAGTGCCCTGCATTCTATTCTTTCATCACACATACCTAACAAAATTATTAAATGTAATGATAAAGATCCACCGTGGATAACCACGGAACTAAAATCTGCAATCAGACGTAAACACAGAGTTTATAGAAAGTTTGTGCAACGTGGAAGAAGGCAGGAGGACCGGAACCTAGTCAAGGAAACTCGAAATGAAACTTCCAAAATGATCATTCGCGCAAAAGAAAGTTATTATTTGAACTTGGGTAGAAAATTGTCTGATCCCAACCAAGGTATCAAATCATACTGGACAACTCTTAACAGGTTAATTAACAAGAAAAAAGTCTCTAATATCCCTCCGCTGCTGGAAAATGGATTATTCGTAACGAATGTACAAACCAAAGCCAATATTCTAAATGAATACTTTGTAGAGCAATGCTGTATGATAGCAACTGGGAGCTCTCTTCCTAATTTTCGACCAAGATGTAACTTTATTTTGGAAAACATAAGTATTGATAGCGAAAAACTTCTTAAGTTGATTCGAGGCCTAGACTCTAAAAATGCAAATGGATGTGACAATATCTCTATTTTCATGATAAAGATATGTGATATTTCCATTGTTGAACCCCTGTTCCTGATCTTTGAAAAATGCTTTGAGACAGGAACCTATCCATCAATCTGGAAGAAAGCCAATATTATTCCAGTACACAGAAAGGAAAGCAGGCAAAACAAAAAAAACTATCGACCCATCTCACTGTTACCAATTTTCGGAAAAGTCTTTGAAAAAATAATATTCGATGGAATATATAGACATCTTAGCGAAAATGGTGTTATAACTTCAAAACAGTCCGGTTTTCGACCAGGTGACTCGACAGTTAATCAGTTACTATCGATAATTCACAAGATCTACAGTGCGTTTGAAGAAATTCCCAGCCTTGAAACTAGGGCTGTCTTCCTTGACCTGTCGAAGGCATTTGATAGGGTCTGGCATGAGGGTTTAATATACAAACTGGAAAGTAGTGGCATAGGTGGAAACCTTCTCTTGTTGATTCGGAACTACTTAGCTAATCGAAAACAGCGCGTAGTTTTGAATGGCAAAAGCTCACAATGGTCATCAATATCTGCAGGGGTGCCACAAGGCTCAGTATTAGGACCCTTGTTTTTCCTAGTATACATAAATGACCTTGTTGATAATGTTGACTGTGATGTGAGGATGTTTGCGGATGACACATCTCCTTTTTCTGTTGTAAACGACACGAGTAGAACTGCAGAGGAATAAATAGGGATCTTGAGAAGGTA
>REGM01000037.1:753070-765297 GCA_004194415.1 Aurelia aurita
TTTTCTTGCAAACGACTTAAGCCATTCCATCCTCCCCTTTCCTTAGGATCCGACGAAATAGTCAAAAAGTCTGAGCACAAGCACCTGGGACTAACTCTCGACTCTAAATTGAATTTTGAAAGTCACATTCGAGAAGCTAGCATAAAAGCAAGAAGGGGCATAGGAATGATCAGATTTCTTTCAAAATTTGTGTCCAGAAATGTGCTCGATCAGATATATAAGCTCTATGTGAGGCCTCATTTGGACTATGGAGACATCATATACCATAGGTATGACCCTGAAATGCAATCTGGTTTCACACAAAGACTACAACATATCCAATATTCAGCTGCCCTGGCTGTCACTGGAGCATGGAGAGGTACGAGTAGGCAAAGACTCTACGAGGAATTAGGTTGGGAAAACTTATATCAGAGAAGAAGGTATAGACGGTTGTGTCATTTTTTCAACTTAAAAAAGTCACAATCCCCTTATTACTTGTTTGCTGAAATCCCAGATGAACGCCAACTTACCTACAATCTTAGAACAACGCGTGTTTACAACCAAAATATTGGACGAACCACCCGTTTTTCAAATACATATTACCAAAATACTCTTTTTGAATGGAATATGCTTGATGAGGATATAAAAGATTCTGCAAGTGTTGCTGAATTCAAACGTAAACTACTTGCAGTCATAAGACCACCAGGAAAGTCTACATATAACATTTATGACATTGAAGGTGTTAGATCTTTGACGAAACTTCGTTTGAATTTTAGTGCGTTAAAACGAGCACAGATTTCGGCATAACTTTGACTGTCTAAACCCGATTTGTAACTGTGGTACTGGAAAAGAGGGCAATGAACACTTTCTCCTGCACTGCCCACATTTTGACTGAATGCGCACAGATCTCTTTGGTCAGCTCTCAGATATCCCTGCCCTAGATATCAATGATATGGATACAACAGCCTTATGCAATATCCTCTTATATGGCAGTCCACACTTGAATGTAATCACTAACAGAATGATCATGGATGCCACTATATCATACATTAAGACAACGAAACGCTTTAAGTGAATTTTGAATGTAAGATGCAGCAGCCTCCCCCCTGTTTCCTTTCCTTTTGTTTTGTTTTGTATATATATTGTAATGGTTAGTTTATTATAAGTGTCTCTCATAGTGGGAACACGATGACCTTGTGTCTTTTCCTGCTATGAGAGGCACAGTTAATTGTAAATAGTAGTACATATTTTAAGTTCTTATGTTGATATATAAAAAAAAAAAAACTTGGAGGGGCACGACACTTCAAGGGCACTTTTTATTAAGCAAAAGGGGTATTTCCTCAAACAAAAGGGCAAGTTCTCGTTTATTGCAAAAATCTTGGAGAGGCACTTGCCCCCAGTGCCCCCGGTTCCTACGTAAAAAGAACAGTTCATTTAAATAGAATTGTAACTCTGGATAAAGAATTTTAAAAAGGAAGGAGAAAAATTGAAAATAGAGAAAATAAATTTGTTTTTAATTCAAATTTTGTTCCATTGCAGCGTCGACTAACTTGGAAGCTCGTAAACTCAGGTGCATACATGCCGTACCAAACAACCCGAAGAGTAGTGCACTATTCTTTCGCAAGATGGTCGAGATATGCGAATATCAATTTCATGGAAATCCGATCGATGAAAGCAGATATCATTTTGAAGTTTGTCCGATATGATCACAATGATCCGTACCCATTTGATGGAAGAGGAGGACAAATAGCACATGCTTATTACCCTATGGAAGAAGGGTATGGTAGGTAAGAATTGATTTCATAAACTTTGGAAATGTATCATTGCCTAAGGCCCTTTTTAAGCAAGTACGGTGCAAGTCTAAGAAGCTTTCGACGTTTGAAGTTATCACCCTGGCACACATTCATGTAATACTGTGGAGGTTGTGCAGTGCAATCGAGGCTATTCATTACTGTAGGGAAGGGGGGGGGGTACTTTCAGTACTTTCGGGGATAATTTCAGCAACTTTGAGGTTCTGCAATATTGTGGAGGGATAATTTCAGTACGGTGCTGGGTACATCACTGTGGAGTCAAAAGCTAAACAAGAAGGATTTCTGAGAAATATAATATCGGAAAACCATTTTGAATTTCCGAAGGAAGTTCCTTTCTACCAAATCAAAGCTTCCCAGATTCATTTTTTTTTTCTTCATTTTTCTCAGTAATCACTCGTTCCCAGATTTTACCTTGACAGTACCGCACAACTTCCACAGAAAACTGAAATTATCCCTCCGCAATACTGAAATTATCCCACCGCAGTACTGCACAACTTCCACAGAATACGGAAATTATCCCTCCGAAGTACTGAAATTGTCCCTCCAATGTGCTGAGTAACTTCCATAGTCTTGCAACACTTCCACAGAACTGCACAGACGTGTACCAGGGTGTTAATGCACAATTACAAATCTCAATAAATCCTTAGTCATATGCTAGATGAAATGCTAGATTATACACACTAAGCAGCTTAAACCAGCGTAGATTAAACCAGGATAAAAGAAGGATCTGATTAAACAAGGTCAGGTCAGAATAACAATGGATAAAAATGGCTTATTTTAGATTAGAACGGACTATTAATAAAGTTTGTTCTGTGTGCACTACTTTAAAACTGGTTTGGTTTCAGCGCGAATTTGGATTTAGATGTGAACTTCTTCCATTCAAATTATTCGCACCGTTTTAAAGTTATGGCCGACTTTCCTTGGAAGATTTCCTAGAACATTAGAAATGGAGTAAACATTTGGGGACATTTCTTGAAAAGTGTAGCTTTGGAAGGATGACAATCGACGATTGCACTAAGGGAGCTGTCATAAAGTATGGCTGGGAGGAGGGTGGAGGGGAAATGAAAAAATGAGTCAAAGGTTTAAAACCCCCACAAATTTCCCAAAGAAAATTTCATACCCCATTAAGAATGTTCTAAAAAGTTCCATACCCCATCCATGAAGTAAAGCCAACATACTTTGAATTGTTTGTGAACATGCTTTTACTACTGTACTTTTTCTGCTTTTTATATTATTTCTGAATTGACATAAAAATCAAGAGCTGCAAAGAGAAAACAAGAAAATGCAGCAAAGGCCAAAACCGAAAAACACAGGCTCAGAAGCAAAGCTGTTGAGGTGGTAAAGATTTTGGCCCCAGAGAGGACCGTCGATGAAGAGAAAGCAATGAAAAATATCAAAGAGCTGGGATTCTTAAAAGCGGCAATAACGTCAAGAATTCACATCAACTGCTTCCTAGATTTCATTTGAAAGCATTGTCCTATTTAATAGAGGAAGGCATTTTTGTGGAAAATGCAAAGGCAAAGGCAATTGCCATAAGAGACAGTCTGGGGAAAGAAGTGGAAAAAACAAAAGAAGGAAATTTGCAGAAAAAGGAAACAAAAAAAAGAAAAATAGAAGATGAAAAAAAAACAAATGTCGTTGTTTGTTGCATTTAACAAAACGAAGGACAGAGCAGACTGTTGATAACACTTGCAGTTTATTTTTTATTTATTTTATACTTCGAAGAGTCCAGAAAAGTACTAAACCTTCCTCAGGTCAAAATTTTTACCTCCCAATTCCTTCCTCTAGTTTAAAAGACTACAGGGGTGAGGCTAGGGCGTGGCTAGGTTGTGGCAGTCATTAAAACTGACTTATTCCAAATTTAAAAATTAAAAACACGACACGGCGACACGAGCAGAGTTTTGTTTTTATCAATCAACCATTTCTACGATTATGACCTTGGTACAATAGACTTACTACCTGAGTTCTCTGTTTCCCTACTGCATGCATTGATTGGAATAACAGAAGAATATGGGACTCAGGTAGTAAGTCTAACCGCATTGCAGGGGTAGCTAGCAACAACAACAACAAAACAGAGATGGCCTAGCAAATGGCTGGCGAACATTGACGAGGATGAGAGAACGATCCAGATGTAGTTTTAATTTTGGAAGCATTTAGTGATCCGGATGCTTGTTGGAGCCAGCTTTGGTAAACGAACTGCTCAAACTATTGTTCTCCAAAACAACAAAGAGTCGGAGCCACGTTACTTGATATTTAAAGCTGAGAAGGAGGAAAGGAAAGGTGAAGTGGTGGCGAGGTGATGAATAATGACGATGGCCTCTTCTCTCCAAATATTTTGGCAAATGATAATGATCCACTTATTTCTGGTGCAGGAAATTCAGTTAAGTAAAAAACATCGGCTTAATCAGTCGCACATGAGGTGGAAAGTGGTATCATCTTAAGAGGATGTCTTCACAGAAACTGCTTTTGGCACTTTGTTTTGACAGGGAGGGTGGTTGATATCCCCCTGTTGCAAGGTGTTTGCTACTTTTTGGAAACATTAAGAGTCATATTATTGAAAACATCCTTCTTTGCTTTAAGAAACAAAATTATGTTACACATGCCATATGTTAAGATTCTTGAAGGATATATAGAAAATGATTGGATACACCAATTATCTATCAATGCTAAAAAACTATTGTGATGCAAATCATGAGAGCTGTTTCACCTATGGCTATGCACATGAGTTTCCTATTATATTTTGACTTACATTATGTATTGCAATTTCTTAACAATAAATTGCCTCAATTTTTTATTTTCAGAAATATTTTATTTCCAAAAACCTTCCTCCAAATTTCTATTGTTTTACAAACCTTTCTACGGTCAATGACCATGCGACCGTAATGTTTTCTGGACTCTGCAAGGTTTCATACCCCAACTATTTTGGTGCTCAAAATGTTCATACCCCATCAAAATCCCCCTTAGAATTTTGGTACCCCAGTGCCTTTCCCTCCGCCCCCCTCCCAGCCACACTTTATGACAGCTCCCTAAAGATGGCGCCAAGGAATTTTATACCATGATCCTCTGCGTCTTAAAGAATTTCGATTGAACTGATTGGTCGGTTTATGATTTGGAACGCAAAGGAAGATGGTAAAAATTCCCTGACACCATCTCTAGCGCAATCGTCTATTGCGTTGTTCATGATTTATCATCTATGAAACAGAAATAAACAATGCGTAGATTTCAATTCAAGTGGTGATGCCCATTTGAAATTGGTTGCAATATGTGTTCCACTCAAACTAAAAACTATTGATGGATCGTTTTAGTACCATACTTTTAAAGAATTTTCATAAATAGCTGCCTGTAGAGTCCACTGCTAAGTCACCCTTTCCCTATGAAGCGTCACATTTGATTGACATGCTAGTACAGGCGATCAAAGATCATGCGAAAAGGGCATGATTGACTATGAATCAATCAGATTATGAACAAGGAAATTATTCAAGTCAAGAACAATTTCTCCACAATTTAAAATGGCCGGTGTCCAAGAAATTAAATGACCGAGATTTTGAAACAATATAGCCTCGAAAGCTGTCATTTGACAGCAATAATTATTTATCTACGCTTAAAAGTCATCTCATGGAATGACTGCAGACGCAAGTTATCTACAAACTTGACATGAACATTGCCTACTTGTTGCGTAACCATAGGTCAGATGACATATCTTAACTCTGGATAGGTCGAGAACCTGGACCACCTGGACCCTTGCTACAAGAAAATATGTCATCATCATCAAAATATGTCATAGTGCATGCGAAAAGGGATCTTAAGACAAAGAATCGTGGAAAAAAGAAGAATATTCACCAAATTCAGAGGCTTGAAAGTAAACACTGCAATCCTCGTAAATATTTCTTTAACTCAAAAAATGGTTGCTCAGATTTTGAATTACATAAATGAAAATGGGGCTGCAGATGTTGAGATCTGTCCTTCTTCTTTTGATAAATATTTTAAGTCTTTTTTTAATAACACCTTTTCGGATATGTAACGCATGAGTTACCATGTAGGTTTCCGGCTATCTTTTTCCTTCGGATTTGCTTACATGTACGATTTGACTGATCGGTCATAGACATCTATTTTTTTGCGATTGCTAATTGCTTTACACTGGAGTGTCAATCAAAGGCAATTGATTCGCTGTAATAGATTAAATGCTTATATAAAAGGAGCACCCACTCTGAAGAACTTTTGGTAAGGGTTGATGAAACCCTCAAAGAATAAAATGAAATGCTTTACTAAATGCATTCTTTTTATTTTAACTTTTGTTGAATTGTATTGTATTTATTGTAATATCTTTAGTTTATAAAGTTGTAGATTTATTGCATGGCCACCTATAAATCAGTTTTTAGGTGAGGGACCTGAAAATTGAAAATGAAATGAAATTGATGATATTTTACGAAACCTACCGTCGTTGATTTAAATATATTGTATTGACAGCTAAAGGTGGTGATGTTCATTTCGATGATGATGAAGAATTTACAAACAAGAAGAGCTATGGTTACGATCTGTCCTGGGTAGCAACCCATGAACTAGGCCACAGCCTCGGTTTAGAGCATTCATATCACAGAAATGCTATCATGTATCCATGGTACGATGATAAGAATACTGGCAAGAAGTTTGACCTCACATATGATGACAAGATTGGCATTCAAACCTTATATGGTAAGTTTGTTTATAACAATAAGCAGTGAAATGTTCCTATAATACCGCGTCACTCTAAAATGCAACTGTTTGAAAACTCATCGAAATTTGGTTTTATGAATGATCTTAAAAACTGTGATGTTCAGTAAGGACTACAGTGCATTGATTTCTGAAGTCAAAGACCATTCCGTAGTAGAAGACGAAGGCGCTGTTTGCGTTGCATTTCTGGATCATCGAAGTAGGATTCGAATTCGATTTCGAGTTGAAAACCTCCCATGCGAAACGGAGATGCAACTCAAACAGCGCCTTCGCATTCGCATTCGACTGCGGAATTGTCTATTGTTATTTTACTACGACAGTAAACGGCAGATGAAATTCTAGCTGTAAAAATTTGATCATGAACAATAAAGATTGTTAATATTTACATAACGTTGTATTTATCTATATATATTGATTGCTTTCTACGAACTTAAGATCAAGGAAACAATTTACATTGATTGGGAAAAATCTCAGGTTATTCAGGTTAATTTGAAAGTTTCATATTAATCTGTAATTTTTTACTAAGCATCTCTTGTATCGCTAATTTTTAACTGCTTGTAATACATCACGTTAAGATCTTTTTTCATTGCAAAATTCTATTGCTATTCCCATCTTAAGCTAGTTTTTAAATGAAATGTGAATCAGATCTACCTGCAAGCTGAGGAAAATTACAGAGCAATGGAAAATTATTTTTATTCTTTGAAATCTGGTTTTGAATTAAATTTTTTTTTTTTATTTCGCAAGAATGGCCCATCCCAGCCATACATGAAATGTAGTTTTCAATCATGAAATTAAGCAAAGGGAAGGTGTTTGAAAAAGTTGATTTGAAAATCATCTTCATAAATTGAAGGCAAGTTATTTCCTTTGCAATATCTCACATTCAGTTTCCTTAAAGATGTCGAAAAATGAACACTTTAGTCGATTTCCAGTAAACCCCTGCTCTCGACATCAAAATCGAAAATTATTCAAATTTCCAAAAGTACTAAATTTTGGGCTACGTTTGTCAAATATCCACTGGTCTGACTGTTAGACGGACAAGGATTTTTTAGTATAGGGCTAGAAAAGTCAATGCAATCGTTTAACGGAAGATGTAGCTCATAGATCACCTAGACTTTGAGACAAACTTTTGTAGAACAGGACAAGATCTCTAGGCATAAGTCATGATCTTTATGTGGGTCCTAAATAGAACTTGACGGATGTGTATTTCAGAATCAAGATGTCTTGGGTAAATGATTTACAGTGACTTAGTTTAAAAGGATTTCACATCAAGTTATGCATTGACTGATATAGAGCAACACAATTGAAAGACTACAGCGAGGGTGCTCTGTAACCTGGAGGGTGACTGATTATGCATTGTTGATGTTCGTTTGTAAGTTCCAGCTGCAGCAAAAGTTATTGCATGTCTCAGAGCCTTTTAAAAATAATTTAATTTCTTAAATTACTTGTATTTTAGGCCCAAGGAGACGACGAAGCCCAAAAACAACGGGAAAACCTGTTCAACCAGTCAAGCCTAAAACAACTGCTATGCCAAAACCGGTTGCGAAGAAGGCAACAACAAAGGAAATTACAGCTACCAAAGTAAGAACAAAACAAATTACGACCGCAAAGGCAACAATAATGGAAGTAACTACTAGTAAGCCGACTACAATGGAAGTTACAATAAATAGAATAACTACAAAGGAAGTTACTACAAGTAAACCAACTACAACTTTAATCATAACTAGTAAACCAAGTACAGTAGAGATTACGACTAGTAAATCAATTATATCTCAATCAAAAACGACCACTAAACAACAATCAAAAAATTTTACGACAAAAGGATCTACATCAATACCACGTACATCTAAAGGAAAGGAGACATGGGAAAAGTCGACAACTGTAGAGGATGTCACAACTGTTCCACTTGTCACAAAATATGACACAAAGTTTATGTCACCGTCTAATCCAATGCCAAAAAGACAAACTACAGTACCATATACAAATAAGCCAATTAAATTTAAAGGACAATATCCAACGACCATAACCAACCTCTCTGTTGATACACAGCCGGTTATAAATAAACATTTTACATCAAGAAATGGAATAACTGAATTTGTGGACCCTGCAAAGACAGAGAAATATAGTGAAGTCTCAACCTCGTTTTTCACGTCCGTGAGTTCTAGGCAAGAGGAAAAAATACAGATAAATTCTCACAGTACTCAAAAAGCTATGGGAGAGACCGTGAAAACTACTCCAATTGTTACCACAACGAATGGTGATGCAGCTTCTACTAAAGTAAGAACTTTGCGCCATGATTCAAATAGTGTTGTTAGTAAATATACGAATCGTGAAAAAGAAAGCCAATCGTCAACAAGCAGAAATTTTTCTTCTTTTTCTAAGGATATTGTTAGTACAAAAACAAACAGTACAAGGAATGCATCAAGAACTACTAGGTTGATGACAAGACTTTATCAGAAGGAAACCATGACAACACCAACGACATTAGAAACTGTTGCTGATGAAACAATAAAGCATTCTAGCACATGGAAAGCAGTGGCAGCTACTCCCGTTTATAGCCCAACAGTTAAAATCGATACAACTATTGTTCCATTTCCAACACGTGGAGGCATGAGGACTTCGCAAAGTAGTTCAACCCAATCGAGCCAAACTACTCCAAAACCTACTAAAAGATCGAGAATGGATAATCCCAAAGGAAAGAAACGGAGGCATAAACTAAAATGTCCAATTGATATAAATGCTGTAGTGATCGATGATACAACAGGCTGGATGTATGTGTTCTCTCGTGATAAATTTTATCTGGTGGCGCAACAAGGATTGACTTTTGGGCCCTTGAGTGTTCAAGATTATTTTCCACATTTGAGGGGGAAAGTTACAGCAGCATATCTTAGATGGATGACAGGATTTCTTGTTTTATTTTGTGGAAACGTGTAAGTAGGATATTCACATTGCTAAATTTCGTTCACCTACCTTATAGGCTGTTCTCTATTTAGATACAATCAAATTGTCGGTTGGTGGCTAACAAGATATTAAAATTGTAAAATATCAGTTAAATATTTGAAAGCAAACTTTATAAAAAATGCATACATAAATAAAGGAACATGTCTTCTTTGAGATAAATGGCAGTAGCACTGTTATTTGTTGTCCAGGGTTCATCATTTGGTACCAATGCAGTGAGGGGTTGGGAGGGGGAGAGAAATACGTAAAGCATAAGAAATCTTGTTCGCTTTGTAAAACGACGAAAACTTATTTAGGCCATGGACTGAACAAATAATATATGCTTCCCTTTTAGCTACTATGAATACCATGGTTTTGATCTGAAGAATGGACCAGTGTCAGTTGTGGAACTAGGAATGCCTGTAAACGCACATGTAGATGCTGCATTGGTATTTAATGGCAACAAAAAGAGTTGGATACAAAATTTTTGGAATAAAGTGACAAGGACGTATTTATTTGTTGGTAGAAAATATTACAGACTCAATGAGGGAAGGAGGACAATTGATGCGGGCTACCCCAAGTATAGTAAATATGTTTGGAGAGGAATACCTTCTCGACTCAGTGGGGCAGTGACAACATTTCCCACAAGATATGCACCAGGAACAACAATATTCTTCGCTAAGGAAAAGTACTACGCGTTTAATGATAGGTATGTATTATTACCTATTTGTTGTCTTGTGCAGAGCTAAGGTTCCGTCTACTGAAAATCATTCGATTATTAGAAAGATATATCGCCTAGGAGAGAGACCGAGATGACAGTAGTATGTCCCCCCCCCCCTCCATATAAAAAGGCCCTTAAATGCTTTTGTTATAGCGTCAAGAATAACCAATTTACCCATACGACCACAAGGCGAATATTTCAAAGTGAAATAAATTTTGGTGACATTTTCATTTTGATCATGCAAATATCCATTGGACAACATCCAGGGCTTTTGGGCAAATTTTAAAGGGGTGGCAAAATGTGTCCAGTAACGTCCAAAATCAATGTTCAAAAAATCCCAGGGCACATTTCGAAATGGTTACTGTAAATTCAATACAAAAGAAATTTGTACTTTCTAAACAGCATTCTATTTTTATGTAGCAAAATGCTTCAGACTTTGACAAAATTTCAATCTTTCCTCATCACGGAAATTTTTCATAGGAGCAAATACTTCAAATTCGCCCAATTCTAAAGATCTTCTGCCGACACAATTGGTTTTCTGCAATTTATTCCAATTATATCCCCTTTTTTGCATTAATTCTTTGCCCGTCTCTTTCGTCCAACTCCAAAATACAGCCTTCAGTGAAATGTTGGATATGCTATGGCAGAGCATTACCAATGCATTATTTTACTTTGGCTCATTTTTTGGAGTAAGAACCCTCCTATGGACACAAGAACAACCTTCACTAATTATGCTATTTTTTTATTACAGAAAACTGAAGGTTCAACCTGGACACCCAAAGCATATCAGCAAATTATTGAAATGCAGTGTTGATGAAAAAGGCAGTTAACTACTGTTTCGAGTGATGTTGATAAAGATATAGGACATTGATATGAATGAACAGGGATATAAATTGGCAAGTTTGAATATGAACAAGCATTACTTGGAAGATAGCTTGCAGAATTTTAAACTCAGTGAACATTACGATGTTTGCCTATGTTCCTTTTATGTTGTACAGAATAATTGATATTGGGGTTACAATTTTATATGTATATTTTAATTTTCGAATTGTATTAATTAAGCCTTCAGCAGCAGAGAAATAAATATTTTAACCACAGGACCTGAATATCTGTTTCGCGTTCCTCTTTTGTCAGTCGAAGGACTTTCAATATAAAGATATTCACTGTTGAAATAAATTATGTTCGTCCTTACATGTATCTTTTAGATAGGGAAGACTCAACGGTTGCATTGGGTTCAGTTTTCTCCATATTTTTTAACAAAGTTCAAAGCAATTCTTGTATTTCATCAATCATAGCAATAATTCCAAAAAAAAACTTTTGCTATCCTGCAAGATAGAAAAATCTCATGATTTTTATTCAAATCGTTGTAGAGAAGAAAATTGGGCATTTGATAGTTAACGGGGAAATGAAGGCAGCTTTCTTTTGAGACCCCCAACAAGCTAACAGTCTCCTTACGCCCCTGTTTGTAGACACTCAGCAACCAATTTTAGGAAATTTACGAAGCTGCGACAACGGCCACGGCAACAGCGATGCAATGTTGCCCTCGCATCAGAACATCGGATTCAATGGAATTTCTTGTTTTTCGGGCGAATCTGCTCCCTTGAATCTGCTCCCTTTAAGGCTGAACAATGTGCAATTACCGAAGTTCTACCAAAAGCAAAGACCTTCCCATTAAAACAAAGTGACATTTCGATAAAAGACTTCCAAGTTTTTTCCAACATAGAAAAGACAAATAAGAGAGGCGTCGCCATTTACCTCTACCAAAAACTTAGCGTTAGAGAACTTGACTACACTTGCGAAGACACATCAGTTGAGTCAGTTTTTGTTGAGATAAAGATAAATGAAAGTAACAGTTTCTTATGCGGAGTTATCTACAGAAGCCCTTCCAAGGATAACCACGATCCTTTACGACAATTCATTAAAACAATTGTAGCCGACAGACAGCATGATAAAATATTGATTTTTGGAGACTTTAACTACCCTGAGATTGAATGGGAAAACCATTTGACAAATACAGATGAAAATCATCCTGCGTTCCATTTCCTCAACACAATTGACGACTGCTTTTTGAT
>REGM01000037.1:767938-827009 GCA_004194415.1 Aurelia aurita
TGTCGCTAAGTTTCTCACCAATTGAGCAGAAGAAATTATTCATAGATTCCGCAATGTCATCATTGTTGGCAATATGTTTCCCATCTACGTTTAATGATGGGATGTGAGTGGTTTTAGATTTCTTGTTTATGACCTGATTAATAGTTTTCCATGTGTTTTTAAGGTCACCTTCGCAAGAGGTGATCTTTTGAGTGAAATAATCACGCTTAAGGTCCCCATTGAGTTTGTTAACTTTATTGCGTATGTGTTTATAAGATTGCATCAACAGTTCAGATTTTGAGCGAATGGCTTGTTTCTTTAGCTTATCTCTTACTTTGCACATCAGTTTGAAATCTTTTGTCACCCAAGGGCAGAATTTTTCAGAGACCCGTCGGTTACGCGTCGGCGCGTGTTTCTCAAGAATTAGAGAGAACATACCAGTCCAGCTGTTGACGACAACATTTATATCATCTGTATTCCGCACGATACCACTCCAGTCCACTCCTAGGAGATCGTTAACAAACTCGGTTTGATCAAAAATTTTCATTTGCCTAGTAGAAATATTTTTATGTTGTTTCTTGAAAGCACCACGATACTTTCTTACACAGTAGACCAAGTAATGATCGCTAATGCACGTTTCGTGCACACCAGAAGTAACTATGTTAGATTTGTTTGTCGTGGCTATATGATCTATTAAAGTGGTAGTTGTCAGTGTTTCACGAGAAGGGCTTTCAATTAACTGATGAAAGCCAAATAGATTATATATTTCAAGCAGACGTAAAGAGTGAGCTGGGAGGTCATTTGTATTAGTATGACCCCCTTTGGAATATTTTTGCAGAATGTCACAGTTTGTATCACCTAGAAGAATAATTTCTTTGTCTTCCCTATCAAGAAATTGTAGACACTCCTCTAAATGATCGAAAGAATCAACAGTTGCATTAGGAGGTCGGTACCAAGCCATCACCAAGAAAGGAGCAGCACGAACAGATTTAATCTCGACACAAAGAAGCTCTAGAAATGAGTTAGGAAGGTCTTCTCGCACAGTAGTCTTGTCTAACAAAGTATCTTTTAGATAAATTGCCACACCACCCCCATGGCGGTCACGATCGCACCTTTTGATAGTATACCCTTCGATACTTACCAAACTATCATCAATACTTTTGTCAAGCTTTGTCTCATTTAAGGCCAAAATGTGAATCCCCAATTCTTTGACAAGCATCCGTATTTCGTCAATGTGAAGAAGAAGGCTATTTACATTTAAAGATGCAATAGTCATGCCCTTTCTATGCCCGAGTGTAGTTAAACTATTTACTGTAGGTTGCGTTTGGGAAGCTGTGGAAGGAACATTCTGCACTGGTGGAGAGGCCCCTCCTTTGCCATTTTCATGTGAAGGCCTATTTACAATTTCGTTGATTTCATTTGATGGTAAACAATTTACAAAAGTTTGTGCATCCGAATGCGAAAGAGTGTTTCCATTACATAGTCAAACCTTTCTTAAAAAATCTACGAAATTACCTGTTAGTACTTTACTGCCATTTATATTCAGATGTAGCCCATATTGATCCAAATCCCGCTCCTGAATGTTATCTTGCTTTATAAAGTCAATCCCCAATTTTCTAAGTTCTCTTTCTACGAGTATGTTAACTTCCTCCCGTTTGCCATCTAATTCTTCAGAATCTCTTGTCAAAATGATGCTGGATACCGCGACATATTTCACCCTCCGCTTCGCAGTTACAGCCAAGTTAATGATTTTATTCGCAGTTACGTCTGGTCGTTCCCGTCTGAGATTATTTGTTCCACACAAAATGATCAGACCGTCTGGATTCATACTCAAACTTGGTTCCATGTAAGAATGCATGTGGTCAACTGTTGCACCGCCAAAGGTTTTCATGAAAGTTTTTACGTGTGGGGCTGCATTGTTGACATCATGCCTTTTCACTCCCCTCATCATTGAATCCCCAATGATTGTAACAGTTGGCTTATTGAATGTTCTTTGTTCCGGCAACTCATTTCTTTGTTTCGTTTGGTCTTGGCTTGCAGATTTGAAACTAATGCTTTGGCTCCAAGCAACGTTACTTGCTGTTCTCTACTTTGTCTTGGAGATTTTGGAGAGATTCTCTTCTGTTGTCTTTGTCCGCTGGTTGTATTTTGTGGCATACTCTTGATTGTTTTCTCAGTTGCTTCGGCGTAAGTGTGCTCTCCAGGGACAACGTTTCTCTTTCGTTCTTCTGAAATACTGTCCCCTGTGCATTCAAAAACACTGAATCTATTTCTTGTTTCTACAGGGCCACTGGATGTTGTTGTGAAATGAGACTTTCGAGCTGTTTCCCTCATCAAGCAATGTTTTGCGAATGGCCAAACGGAAATACAGCTTGCTTTGCGAGCAAATCTCGAATTTTTCGCAAACATTCTTTGCTCCTTTGGCTGGGACTTACTGCCATGGTTGTTTTGCTCGTAGCCTCATTACACGTAGCGAAAAGAAATCAGGTATCAACGTAACTAAATTTGGAAGAATTTTCATTAGAAAGAAGTAATTCCTGAAGGATGTTAAAGGCACGCAAACTAGAGATGGTCGCCCACTTTTTGTTTCAGAAACTCAAAAGACAAACACTAGCTAGTTCTCACTAGGAGTATTTCTGTTCAATTTGGGTTGAAATTCTATTCAATGAAAAGAAGGCATCGAACGAGTCCATCAAGGCATAAAAAGCCTATTTTCCGAGTAGTTGTAATGAGGTACATGTGATCTTGCCTCCAGATAAATGGCAATAGAAATGAGCGTTGGCAGTGTTATTTGGCAGGATGACCTTTTGCCCCTCTTGTTTGACATACTGTGATAACTTAAACGAGGTGCTTAGAACTCGGGTCACCGTTGGATGTCAGTAATCTTCCCATGGTCTTCAAGAAACGCGGTACTTATTGTTCCTACAACAATTTTGTTCCTCCCTGTTTCCCTGTGCACAGTTTTCCTTGTGTTCCTGTATCCTGCAAAAATGACAACAACAACTTTCACCGGCACAGGGTCACAGGGAGAAATAAAACTGCTGTAGGAACACTACCGCTTTTCTATTCCTAAACTCTTAAATTTCACATGGATAGCCCTTTTTGAAAAAACCCAAGCCTTGAAGCGTGAAGAAGGATTATAAAATAACATGGGCTAAATAAATTCCTTTAAGTGCTCATTCAAAAATTTACCAAACTGCAAATGCGCAAATATAAATAGAGACTCGTCTCTTAAGAAAATACATTCTAACCATGCTCCAGCAATTTAAACTACGACCTGCATTAAATAATTGAAACGTTTTCAACATTCTCAGACGAAACTAATATGTTTGATAGGAATTACAGGAATCCTAAATGCTGCAAATCGTGGGCTTGCAGAAAGTCCACCATTTTGGTAAAAATGGTGGCGGGGGTGGGGAATGTCCCCATGATTCTTTGCGTATAATGTAGAATCTAAACAGAATCAAAACAAATTCTTTTTAACCCTATAGTGGTTGGGCTATCTGAACTACCCTATTTTGGTTGGGGGGCAAAATAACCCCCCCCCCCTACCTAACTCTTGACTGATAATAGGTAGAGCAACCAGATTTGGTCTGCTAATAGCCCCTGGCATGTACTTTTCAAAAATATAAAAAGTAACCTAAAATTTGCCACATATATTGCTTACGTCAGCATTTTCCTTTGTGTTGTCCAGAAAAGCGGCAAAATCAGCCAACATCAGGAAATATGAGATAAAATCAAATTTAGAGCACAATTTCCATCCAAGCAAGACAATTATGATAGAATACATCAAATAACACTACTCTGCAAAAGAAATTTGCAAAATATTGCGATTTTGCTACTTTTTTCGCGAGAATTGAGATTTGAGAATTTGCGATTTTGACAGGATCAGTCCCGGAAAATTGCTTCCCTCCCCCTCATTCGTCAAAATATTTCAATAAAACTTTATGAGTACTTGCACAATAGGTAGTTGCTAAAAGTCAAAGAGTTTCGTTGTAGTAATTTTTAAACTTGCGGAGTTATCAGAAAAAATCTACTAGGGGGGGGGGGAATTTGCCCCCCAACCAAAACAGGGTTAAAGTATACAATTATTGCTGCAGTGAAGGCCTCCAGGATGGAATCATTTATATAAAGGAAGGAAGTAAAAGAAGTAAAGGAAGTAAAGGAAATAAAGGAAGGAATAATTTATTATGCAAATTTTATGCTAGTCATGCGAGGAACACTTTATTTGTTTTTGAGCAAAAATCTTTCCAACAGCCAAGACTATTGAAACCTAGTAGGGGCCCCTCTTCTCGGAGTCTAAGTGGCATTCATTGTGCCTACCAACAAGTTTACTGATGACGCATCCCTAGCTAATCATCAAAAACCTAAAGCAGTGCTGGCAGAGTTGGTATGTTCAACCAATTGGTAAAAATTTCTTAAAATATCACTTGGAAAGTTTTGAAGGTCTTGAAGGAGACAATTTTCAAATATACAACATTGAAAAAAATTAAACCCAACAACAATAGAGTCAAAATGGTCCGTAACTCAATGGATCTCAGTCAGTCAAATCGATAATATAGTTTAAAGAATCAATAATCGCAAATTTGAGCACCGAATTGCTGCTGTACGGAGGCAATTGTCCAAAACCATTCTACTGTGCTCATATTCTATCAGCGTTGCATGAAGTTTCATGTCTTTTTCTAGTAAAATTTTCGTCGTCGGGTCAGGAATGATATAGTTGTTTCTTTATTTTGTTTTTGACGGATTGATTTTTAACCATGAACTACTGAACGATTAAGGCTGTGCGCTGACAAAACACTGGACATCGGGAAGCTTTCACAAACACAGACCCTTAACATTAGAAGAATCTGTATGCAAACAAGCGCTTTTGATAATACCCCGTATTCTAAAGTTCCTATACACTCTAGAAATTGTGCATTTTGGAGGAGAGCCTGACCTTCCACGATGGTCGCTTGCTGATCAATCAGCTTTGCAGCATATCTTCACTACCACTAAGCTAGGAAAGAAAATTGTGATCATATGACAGAACCAAACAAAATATTCGTTAAGTCTCCATGCACTGACCGTCTTTATCATGCACCGACCCCCCCTTTTGTTCTTTATGATAGAGGACATGATTGCAAACAATACCGGGTTTCCCTTGTGCTTCAAGAATTTGCTAAGGCCAAAGTGGCAAAGCTGGTTTGGAGGTGAAGGCAAATTCAAACTTTCAAGATTAAAATTTCAACCTTGGAAGCACAAATATCAACGTTCAAGTTAACTTTTCAGGATTAGTTTAAAACTTATTGCGAATTGATTGGAGCTAAATTGATATTGCTAGCCCTGATAAAATTGGTTACCTTTTATTTGGGACACCCGGTATATGAATTCAGTTCAGTCTCCTTTGCTTATGTTACGTTTTTATGTATTAAACAAACTGAAATAAGATTGTTATTTCTTCTTCTGTGATAGAAGGTGATTCTAGCAAATTTCTTGAGTCTCAACGTTTCATTAGGTGGCGAATGCATTGGTATTAAAGCACTTGAAGCACAGCAATTCGTCTGTACGTCATCACGTTGGAAACAACGGGGATCGTGGATATGCGAGCCAATAAAGTTCTCAAATACAGTTTACATTTGCTATCACAACTGCCCTTATCTAAAACATTCACTATTTTGAACGAATTTCCATTTCCCCTCGTAAGGGTTCCTTATGAAATTCTGCCCGTTATCTCGAATATTCCATTTTTCGAACAGATTTCAATTCCCCTGAGAAATTGTACTTGAGTAATGCAGACTTCAAGAGATTAGAGGATTCTTTTGTGAGGTTCTTTAACGTTCTAGCTCCTAAAACAGATTCTTTGAAGATAATAACGGGCCATAACACCCAGTAGGCCTTAAATGCTGTTGAAATACTACTGCATGAATTATTTTATTTCCAATTCTGACCCTCTCTAATCACGTAAGCCCTAAACCTAATATGAAATATTCTTCTTCTAAAAATTTGAAATAACCTCTACCCCCTCTTGAAAATACGAAATCACCTTCTCTGTCAGTGCAAATGTTAGCTACAAATTAAGATAGAATGAAGAGTAACTACAACTTAGAATGAAATAACACATACAACTATAACAGTCAGGAAGAAAACACGATTAAGTTTTCTTCACTATCAGCAGTATTTTTCTTTCCCATACCAAATCGAGATATACATAAAATAAATTTAGTCTTCTCTTACGAAGCTAATTAAATAAGACTCTGATCAGAAGGATCGTAAATTTGAGACAAGCAGGGAAACTTGCTCTTCCATTTTTTAACAGCCACTGTGATCATTTAATTCAATCAATCCATTTCATTGGATATTGAAAGGCTAACACAAACGTATGGCAGATACAGCCCTTCTGCAGCCCTTGATTGTAAAAACCAAATGGCACGCAAAAAAGCACACTATCAAAAACCACATAGCAGTACAGATAGATGAATTGACTGAATTGAAATTACCAATACTGACTGGGAAAGGTAAAGGTGAACAAAGGTGAAGTTGCGGGTTTTAACGCCAATCACTACGATCGCAGAAGTAACTAGCCTGCGTCGCAGACCATAACGAGGGGGAGTTATGGTCTGTGTAATGGACTCACCTTTGTTGTCCCAACGACTTAAGCATGAATTAAACAAACAAACAAAGAGCTAGGCAAGCCAATATCATTATTTGAATAACAGATTTCACAAGATCTCTGCGAAACTGGGACAACAAAAGTGAGTCCATCACACATACCATAACTCCCACTCGTTATGGTCTGTAAAGCCGGCTAAGAAGTAACTAACCGCCAATCGAGACCACGACCTTTGTCATGATTCTGATATGGTGTGGTGGGAACTCGAACCATCACTCTCTGCGACATTCAATTTCATTAAACATTTCAACCAAAAAGCTGAACATGTGACAGGACAGTAAGAGCAAATGTGGTGCTCATCTCAAACTTCAATCTATCTGATCAGAGTTAAAGTTGCCCAAAGGACATATTCACCATAGTTTTGACATGGTCAGTACTGCAAAATATTGCCACATCATCCTGCTGTATTTAGGTAAACTACCTCTCACAAATGCATCCCACTCTCCATTTAGATCTTGACGGCATGACTTCATTCTTGGGGATACTGTATCTCACAGCTTCAACATTTCAGAATCCTAAAAGAATAAAACAACTGTGCTAGTGAAAGTACAACATTTTCTATTTTACACCACGGAGACTAAGATTAATATAAAAATATAAAAAAAACCAGCTTTGAAGAAACCCATACAAACTTCGTACATTTCAATCTTTTTTTTGATGAGTTATGCGACACCTTTGTTTGAACATATTTTGTTGCAGGTTTTTTGACAAATTAAGACTGATGGTTGAGGATGAAGTATGAAGGACTAGCAAAGTGGGTAAAATCTAATATATTTCAGTTTCTCGTCGATATTGTTGTTCCTTTTGGTTATTTTCTTCCTTCTCTTCCTTGTTAGCAATTTTCATTTTTATGGTATTTTCGGATCGATTTGTCCATTATAAAAGCTCTACGGTGGCTCTAAAGAATATTTCTTATTTCTTGCATGGGTCAAAGAGCTGCAAACTCACAATCTGAAAAGAAATAATCACTGCACGAGGACAAAATAAATATTGAAATCGTGAAAATTTTGGATTCACCAGGATATTAAATACTAGGATTTCAGAGGTCTCTAGATGGGAGGGAGGGAGGGAGGGAGGGAGGGGGGATTTCAGAGGTCACTAGATGGGGGGGAGTAACCATGGAAGGCCTCTTTCATGCGAGGCTGGAGATTTGTGTGTAGGGAATTTACATTTCCAGAGTTACGGCTACTGTGTTCAGAGCATTTTCTGATATATTGGTACTGTTTTCAGAATTTTCCCTATTTATGCGTTGCACTTTTAATGCCCTGAATAGCACAGTCCCGTTCCATTGAGTACACAAGTAGCCTTCCCAAGGAGGATAATGTAAAATTCCAATATCTAAAACTGAAATAAGACGAGGAAGGAGAAATTTACCGATTCAATATCTGATTCGTCTTGGTATGGTCGCATGCCATTTGGTCGAGGATCATATCCATTAACTTCTTCAATTAAATCATCATCCTGTTTGCCTGATAGTTGTGAATATCTATACGTGGTTGCACTGCAATGAAATATGAGAAAATATCTTTTTCAGCTAGATTCGGATAGTTGCTATGGTACTCAATGGAGAAAGAGGGTTAGAGGAATTCTTCTTCAAGAAAACCAGGGCTAACATTTTTCAAAACTGATAAACACATCACTACGAACTAGCCACTAAGAAGATTATGACAGGAAAGGCACGCTAAAAGCACGCGCCATAGGATGCGTGGATAATCATAAAAACCATTAATGCTAAAAAATAATATAATCTCGCTAACTCGTGTCTTTTCTGCCCATTTTATTATTCGCCTTGTATTCACAGCTTCGAATTTAGGCCTTCGTCCAGTCGCACGCTTTGGACACATGTTAGTTTAGGTAAGAGACATGTTAGTATAGACAAATTTTACATCTTTGGTTTAGGTAAAAGAAATGTTTCCTTTTCACTGAAAAAAATGAATTAAATAATCCGTAAATTAAAATTTGTGGTTAGAAAGCAAAGCCTTTTCTAAGAATTAAAAGAGGCCAATTTTATTTTGAAGGGGTCAGGGGGTCCAATGGCTTAGAGCCCCACTGATGGTAAGGATCAAGGCATACAATTCAAGTCTTTTGAGTAGCACAAACCCCATTTAATTTAGTATTCTGAAGCCTTCCAACCAAGAAAGAGGAATCTATACTGTGCTTTGGAGAAGGCTCTTGTACACAGGTTTTTATTGTGTTCATTCTCGAAGGCTACGTTCACAATGGGGGTAGAAACGCCTCAGAAGTGGGATAAAGCAGCTTCTAAACTAATTCTAAACGCATTTTCAATGTGTTATTGCTTCCAAATGGAATGACAACTTCTATCTAAATGCATTATGCATTTTTAGTGAGTTAATGACTCCAAATATAATCAAACAATTCTTCATCCCATTCAGATCTTCGAAGGCGCTGACAACATCTCAAATTGAGGCTAAAATAATGTTGACACTTTTCCGTCGCATTTCCAATTCATTTCGAAACAAGCTTAACATCTTCTGAAAACGGAACACTCAATAGAGAAGCGTTTGGTCAAACAAGAACACAGAATTTGGAGCTTGCAACCAACAGGAACCATTACATAAAGTTTCTATCAAGTCAGTTCATTTTATAATCAAAGAAGGAACTTGCCTATTACGATTCAACATTGCTTTTCTAACGAAATAGACGGTTCCACCAGCGGCTATGACAAGTACCATTAAAATGGCAAAAACCAGCAGTCCTTTACGTGGTCCAGACTAAAATATAAGAGAGAAATATTAAAGATCTACCGGGTGTCCCAAAAAAAGTATACGGATTTGGTTGGCTCCAGCGATGTGAATTTAGCTTTAATCGATGGCTAATTACTCTAAAAATGTTCCTCGATAGTTAACTTGAACATGGATACCTCGTTTGTTGGTATTGGTGCTTTGAAAGCAGACATACTAACCTCGAAAGCTAAAATTTACATCCACGTGCAAACCAGAGCTTTGGCCTTTTGGCCTAAACAAATTCTTGAGGCACAGCGAATAAATCAGCGATAGCCTTGATAAAATTTGAATAATGTTAGATCTTATTATATTCTGTTTTCCCAGAAGTCATCCTCCAATCACCCATTGGGCAATTTCTTGATTTTTCTTTGATTTCAGTTTTCAATTTTGATGTGCTTTAAGAATTTGCTTAGGCCAAAAGGCTCTGGTTTGCACGTGGGTACAAATTTGAGCTTTCAAGATTGATACGTCTGCTCTCAAAGCACCAATACCAACAAACGAGGTATCAATGTTCAAGTTAACTACAGAGGAACATTTTGAGAGTGATTAGCCATTGATTAAAGCTAAATTCACATCGCTGGACCCAACCAAATCTGTATACTTTTTTTTGGGACACCCGGTATAATAAATGATCTATTTACAGTTGGCAGGTACGAAAAACATAGCTAACTACAGCTAATTAAAGCCAACTATTTACCTATTTACAAAATATCATCATACACAAAAATAAATCATAAAAATTAACTATAAATAACCCAAATCTGCGATATATATTTTACAAAGGTGACAGTTGCAGTCTTGTCCTTTGCAGTTCCTTATTTTTCTTTTGAATTCTGCAAGATTTTCTGATTGTTTAAAACTTTCAGGTAATGCATGCCAAAGCAGTTGACCTAGAAATGATACAGATTCAATTCCGTATGTCGTTGCTTTCGTATTACGATGCTTTCGAAATGAGGCTGGTTGATTCTTTGCGCTTAGCTAAATTTCTTCGTCGTCAAAACCCAGCCACTTTGTCGCAGAGATTGCAAAGAAACTTGAACCGTCGAATTTTCTGCCGTTTTCAAATTGTGCTGGTATCGTGCAAGCACCAGCTAAAGAGTTGGCACCGTCACATTTTTTTGCCGTTTCAGCTTGTGCCGGTATTGTGTGAACGTAGTCTTACCTGCAACATATCTGTAATATCATAAAAGAGCAACTTTTTTAGTGCACATCACATGACCTCAAGGAGATGTTAAAGTGAGCTTCTGCCATGAATAGGTTTGCTGCGTGAAACGAGCACAAACTAGCCAGCATAAACTTTTTTTGTTAATTTCATGACCTTGGCAGCGTTTGAACGAACAAATTGTGAAAATTTTCTACTGTACTTGCACAAACTTCGAATATCCTTGCGAACATTCTTACTGTTGAAACTTCTTGTTCAATAACCATGTGCCAATGAAACTTTACATAGATAATGCAAGATGCTGGTACTTCTGGTAATAGAATACCTATTGAACACGTTTTATCCTAGCGGACTTCGAATTCAACTTCGAAATGCAAGGTAAGTAAGCATTGCTTGCCTTTGATGCTCTCTTTGATCCAACAACGAATGCTATCTGAAGCAACAGTTAACCTTTCATATGTAATAGATCTTTTTGTTGCTATATTGAGCTGCTTGTCACAGCCCTTTTTTTAGTAGTTTTCGAAATTTGAAGAAATAGAATAGACTCGTTTTGAAAAGCTGATTTCTTAGTGGTAGATTCTCATTTGAAGAAAGAAAGAAATAATAAAAAGGGAAAGAATGCTGTACTTTTTTAGGTGCCATCATTTCTTGATCTTTCTGCGTGAAACCATAGTTGTCTATCTCTGTGTCCTTGCAAGGCACTTTCGTATCAATGTATTTGATGGCATCAACAACCAGTTGTTCATTTCCTCCTACACATTTATCTCCTGGTATTCGGCGATATCTAAGGAGAAAAACGGACGAGTCAAAACAAAAGTTAGACGAGCTGTACGTGTCTGAATTATCCTAGACTTGCGATAAGAGCCCTTTGTTTCGCTGTACAGTCCACAGGAGGCCCAACGTATAGTGGAGAGGGGGCATTTGTATTATGCATATATTAACGCAACGCATTAATGGTCAAGATCTTACCTTAACTTGGAATCTCTTGTTCAAAGTAGTTACATATGAAGTTTTCTTGCCTATGCTTCATATGACAGTTATTTTGTCTGTTTGTGTCCTTGCTTTTGGTCAATCAAATACAGCGCCTCGAAGAAGGCTAGCCATCAATGCGTAATGACAATATTTGAAATCCCGTCTGCTTTGAATTGCGTTCGTACTGGCACTGTGCTGCAGTATCTATGTATAATGTTAGTCTTAATATTATACATAGATACTGCAGTACAGTTACAGCACTAACGCAATTCAGAACAGACGGGATTTCAATTATTGTCATTACGCATTGATGGCTAGCCTTCTTGGAGGCGCTGTATTTGATTGACCAAAAGCAAGGACACAAAAAGACGAAATAACTTTCATATGAAACATAGGCACGAAAACTTCATATGCAACTACTTTCAACAAGAGATTCCAAGGTACTGCAAGGTAAGATCTTGACCATGGAGCCACCGCCCACCACCGCCCAACAAGGACTCATGCACACACTGTTAAAAAACCAGGACAGGCAATTTTAAGTATTGGAGTCAAATCTTTGAAAATGATTGCATGAATGGTTATTGCATTTTCCTGTTGATTTAATGGCTTGAAAGGAACTTCAAGTCCTTTGCTATTATTGCTTATTGGCGATTTTTGATATCTTGATTATTTACGGAATAGACGATTACGGAAAAGATGGCGTCGGGGGGCATTTTACCAAGATGTATTGCGTTTGATGATCGAATTTCTATAGAATCACTGTTGATTCCATTATAGAACGCAATGCATCTTGGTCAAATGCCCCCCGACGCCATCTTTTCCGTAATCGTCTATTATAGCGCGTTTCATTTTATTAAAAACATTTATGAAAAATCTTGAAAAAATAAAAATAATCGTACATTCTAACTTTATAGAGGAAAAGTGGTAAAATCTTAAAGAAAACCATGGTCTATGAAGGTCTACAATATGGCAGTAAGCAGAAATCTGTAAATTTTCTGGTTTGCGATTTAGCAATTTGATGACGTCATAACCTCAAAACTGGTTGAAACATATAACAAGCCGTGATTCCATAAGTAATCAAGATATCACAACTTGCCAATAAACAATAATAGCAAAGGACCTGAAGTTCCTTTCAAGCAATTAAATCAAAAGGAAGATACAATAACCATTCATGCAATCATTGTTTAAGATTTTTTTTTTATATTCATCTAAAATTTACAATACATGTTACAATCTACTATACTTTCTAATTACTATACTACTATACAACACTACAGGGACGATACCACAGGGAGCAAAATACAATGACTACCCCATGGCCATTACATAAAGAAAATGCAACTGAATTACAACTAAATATACAATTACAAGAAGCTACACATAAACGATTATTTACTAACAAACGAGAAAGAAAAAGAAAGAAGGACTTAGTGACTGTGTGGCATAAAACAAAATTACAAAATTATCCAAGCCGACCAGTTTTGTGGATGAAATTCATAGTTAGTTCGAGTAAATTTTTATTAACGTCATCAGAGAAGTCTTTATCACCATATAATAAAAGTTGTATTAGAACGTTATTCGAAAGGCTGTTGATTTGAACGAATGGTCGTAATAATTCCGAAACTCCAGCGAGAAGATCTCGTCGTTGAATGTCAAATGAAGGGCAAAGCAACAAAAAGTGCTCCGTATCCTCAATGCCGTCGTTCGTGGGGCACATTGGGTTTATGGTGTCCCTAAAATTGTGCTTGAATTTGTGAAAATTTAACTTACTGAGACCGACCCTTATTTGGGAGAGATACGATAAGCCTAATGGGTCGTGAATCCTGAAGACAGATTTTGGAGGGGGGCGAATTCTTGATAGGAGCTTGGTCTTAAACACAGCAACAGACGGTGCAAGCCTAATTTCTGGATCAAGTTTATTCCACTCAGATATGCAGTTTGGATAGAAGCTAGATTGAAATTTTTCTGTCCTTGCCCTTATTGGTCCAATTACATCCTGGTTGCGAAGAGAGTAGCTCGACTGATGAAGTGGTGGGATTGGCTCCTTTGTATACAAGGGGGTGAGATTATTCATTATCTTATAGAACAAAGTAAGGCGTCTACTCCACCTTCGGGAACTTAGTGACTCCCAGCCAAGCTCTGCATACAGTTTTTCACGCGATGTTCCCCTCCAAGTTCCTGTTACAGCAAGAGCAGCAGAATACAGAACAGATTCTAATTTTTCCATTAAATTGGGTAAAATGATAGTTTGGCTGAATTCACATACTTTAGCTGGAATATGATAGATGACATCCCCGTAGTCCAGGTGGGGTCGCACATAAAGCTTATATAATTCATTTAGGGTATGCCTGGGCAGATATTTGGAGAGATACTTTAGCAGACCAATGCCCTTTCTCGTTTTAGAGATAGCAGATTTAATATGAGCTGAGAAAGAAAGCTTCGAGTCGAGGACAATACCTAAATGTTTATGTTCATTTACTTTTTCTACCGGTATGTTATTAAAGAGGATCACTGGATGATCTATTTCCTGTCTTTTCTTTGAAAGTAGTAATTCGACATCTTGCTTTTGCGGATCGGGATTAAATGACATCCTCCAATCATGTTTAAGATTTGACGCCTGTGCTCTAATTTTAAGTGTGAGGAAAGCATTGCTAATAATGCGAGGCAAACCTTCTACCAAGCATTGGTTGGGGCACAAATAATAACGCCTTAAGATCTTGAGACAAAATACTCTCGAAAAATCTTTCAACTTTAATTCCTCCATTTTGTTTGAACATCAAAGCAAAATGCATGCGAAATGAAAATATCTTTCATCAACTCTCAGCTTTGAGACTATTTCAAAAATTGCTGGAGAACAGCCTTGAGATTTTTGGGAGTACGCCAATATATCAAAACCTTGAAATAAATTAGGGTTAGGGTTAGGGTTAACATTGAAATAAATTGGGGTTAGGGTTAGTTTTGGGGTTAGGGGAAGGGTTAGGGTTAGGTTTAGGGTCAGGGTTAGGTTTAGCGCTCGGTTTAGGGTCAGGGTTAGGGTTAGGGATTTCAAGATTTGATATATTGGCGTATTACCAGATTTTTACAGGTTTTATCCAAAAATGAAATTGAGAATTATTGCCGCCCTAAAAGGTGGGGCCGTTTTCTGGTTTTTTAAACAGTAATGCTCATAGTTTGAGCCGATAGGAAATAATTCAATGAAGTTTGGAACAACAAGTCAAGTTGTAAGACTATAATTATCCATCATTTCCAAGGAGCCATTAAGTAAACAAATAGTCCAAGGCAACCTTTGAAAGTAAAATTTGTTTAAGGCTCTCCTAGACTTTCCAGAACTGCTTGAAGTGAGAAACAATATCAGTTAAAGCTTATCTAGTTTTCAGCTAAAGAACAGTCACAGCAAACAGGTCATGCCAATATAGAGGCTTGGCTGGAGAGGTTCACAAACCTGGAAACACCTTCATCTTGTCCACAAGAAGAATTTTATACAGACCTTGCAGACGTTCCAAATCGCTCTAAAACACAGTTCAAAAGAATCATCAAAATTTATAAAAATTCATACCCTTTCCCTTCAATAATTTTCTCCTCGTCTCCATTTCTGCATACTTGAAGTTTGATATTTTTATCTCTGAAGCAGTTATTAGCATCATCTTTCTGGTACCCATACTCACTGGAATTGATAGAACAATATAACTGATGACAAATATCACATAGTTTGATGAGTATCAGACGAAAAACCTTTCAGTACATTGCGGCATGGTTTCGCTTTTCAAAGTAATCTTCAAGATTTGCACCGTACGAAAACTTTCAAATATCAAAAAGTCAACAGCATGCCTCGCAGTAAACAATGAACTACACATCCTTCTTGAAAATAATAATTGCAAAATTTGTAGGAGCCCTTTTTGGGATTGTTTACGCATTAATAGAGCTATTTTATTACAGGAGATGCAAGCAAATAAAAATAGCTCGTAGCCAATTTGATTTGCAAGTTCTAGCCAATCAGATAGCTGCATCCCTTGTTGACACGTGCCAGCTAACAGAGACCATTGTCAAGAAACTTTGTCTTGCACGGTTATTTTATCAGAGGATCTTAACTCTGAATGCAAGATTTTGATGAAATTTATACAGCATCAAGTACAACATAACAGACATCCTTTGAGCAAAATCAGTAACATATCAACTGTCCTTGCTGAAAACTCTGGTTTTGAAAAAATCTCAAACCTTACTCTCAGATCAAAGAGGAGTTTTTACTGCATATCAACCTTCGAGAAATTACAAGAATAGCAGAAATCCAATCTGTTTGAATCTTACCATTCAAGATCTTGTTTTGTGCACGTGCAATGCTTCGTCGTTATTTCTGGTTTGTATTCTTCGCCACTATAACATCTTCAAAAGAAACAAGAATATTGCTACAATTTACAAGGCAACCTAGGGGGAACTTTCTATTGGTAGGTGACGGGGGGGGGGAGAGTTAGACACTGTTTGGGTTTGGGAACTTTGTTTAGCATACCTTTGGGTACGCTATTTTGTGTATAATTAGCGTATTTTTGGGCGTTGATTTTGAGAGCATCTGACAAGGTGGGTGCTAAAGCTGAGTCTCTCTCCAAAATATTGCTACGTAGTAGAAAAAAGCAACAATACCTCTGGTTTCTATGTACTATGTAGCAATGAGTATATTTTTGCGAAATGAAAATCTCTTAAGTTTGGTATATTTTTGGGGTTTTCATAAGGATGCCGTGTCCGACCCCCCCCCCCCCCCCTCCCCCGTCACTTACCAAAGGGAGTCCCTCTCCTGGGAATGACCATCAATTTGGGAGATTTAACAGAGGTATAAGCATTGAGGGTTTTGGTTTGGGTGATCGATTGCTTCACGCTCAAGAAAAGCTTAAAAGATGGCATCTGAAGTTAATCATTAGCAGTTCAATTTTCTTACTACAATCCTGGTAAAGCCATTGAGACTTATGCACGCATTTCTTGTCAGATACATGGTTTAAACTAAAATGTGATGAACACCGATAAAATGCACCCACCAGTGCATAAATCTTTCCCAATTTTTTGGCTGAATGAAAAACCTGCAATCTGCATGAATTTTGCTCATTAACCGGTAAGAATTAACCGGTAAGAATTAACCGGTAAGAAAGGGTAGCAAAGCAGTATCAAAGTGAACATATCTAGTGGCTCAATCATTTCGGCCAGCAATGAATCATTGATCCTATTCTTGCATTCAGCTACAAAACGAGTGATCGCGGCCTGACTATATACTAGGTAGCAAGCAAGCAAGCAAAGTCTATTTGTTAATGCGGGCTGGGGTTATCAACAGCTAAATAGCTAACGTGGCCCTGCGGCACTACGGCTTGAGCCCTCACAGTTATCTCTTTGCAATGATTTTAGTGTTTGCTTTATTTCAAAGCTTTTCGTGAATTCTTCCAATAAGCAGAAGAATGCTGTGGTTGTGGGGTGGTCAGGATGCCGGGGATTGCCGGTGAGCAATTGTGGAGGGGTGCCTGGGGGTTCCTTCGGATCGTTGGATTGGGAGGGGGATGCGTTCGCCATTTGTGCGGGCTTTTTGGTGATTTGATGGATATGCTGTAAAAACCTCCTCTCTCGTGTAAAATTCTCCTCCTTTATATTTAATTTTTTTTGAAATATTTGTGTCTCTGTGTTAAATGTAATGGCCGCAGGGATGTTATGTATTTCCATGCTCCCTGGTGGTATCGTTTTGTAATAGTTGGTTATTTTAAAATTTATGAGAATATAAAAAAAGGACTCATTTACCGACCTCGGAAGGATGGGCAGCTGCGTCGAATATTGGCTTGTGGTTTGAAGTTACTGCGACAAGACATGAACCCACGCGGACAGACCCCAAAAGATTCAAAGCACTGAGCCTTAGCACTTGGCCGCAATAACAGGTGAGCCACAATAAAAGTGTCCAGCTTTACTGCATCGATTGAAAAGGTTCAAATTGCGATTATCGTTTTGACTTGGACTTTGATGGTTTTTCTGATTTGTAGACCCTGATAAATCTAGAGTTCTAAAATAACTTCTTAAAATATCTTGATCTTATAGAAGCCAAGACAGAACAGAAAACTCCGAATTCTCGTAGGACTAGGAAAATCTCCCCCCCCCCCTCCTTTGGCTTGAAACGTCAAGAATTGATTTACAAGTTTACAAGTATCTGGTGGTATCGCAGCTACAAGACATATCTTCAAATTTCTTCAGCTGGGTTTCAGATATTTTGCACAACGTTAACTCCAGAAGGCAGATGCTTGGTGAAGCTAGTATAACCTAGTACAATGATGCTATATTACTTACATAGCGTCTTTCTTGGTTCTTGGATATTGTTCTTTGTAACCTAAATAGCATCCATCTTTTCTACCAATAGCATGTACATCCCAGTATTCATAATCTTCTTTTTGACCTGAGGGAAAATAACGTCGAAATAGGAACTTAATATGTCTTGTTCAGGAGAATATATTTACAAATATTATCAACTGCATAAGTATTTCATTACAGTTTTCAACTAAGTTTTCATTCCGTGCCAGCCTTGTCTTTAAACATAAGGCAACTGTTTTCATTATTGGCATCGAGTGTAGACTTATTACCGTTCTTTGACTTGACTTTAAAGATATCACTTCGGTCAACTAGGACTGATAACATCACAGAGAAAAACCTTGGCCTGTTTTGGCCAGCGCCACGATATTTTTTCACACCAAAACAGAACAGATGGCGAGATTTGGCAAATAACAAATTTAATTCAAAAATTAATTCAACTGGTTAGATTTGCACAAGTGGCCTCTGGAAGCTGCTGGAAATAGCACATACAAATTTTTGCTTTAAAAGCAGAATGTTTTTGAGCTACACCACTTATCGACTGTCAGCAGGTAAAATGAGCTTCTTTCAGTATCGATAAACTACCCGCTTTTTCTTATTCACTATGAGTCCCAGTCGTGGAAGGTTTTCCGCAGTCTAGACTAAACTGTATCTTCATAATTTTGCAAGAACGAGAAGACTAAATCGTTTCAAATATAATCATGATTTACGAGGATTCATCATCCAGCAAGAGAGAATCTAATCAAATGAGTCAAAGTTCGACCACAAAGGAGATCAACTATGTTCAAACGCTGATTGGAGTGAGTGGAAATACAGAGCGCGCTGTATAAGAATATTACAAGATTTGCTTGAGCAATAAATACTTTCAACAAAATTCAGTGCCATGTCTTCCTAGGGCTTTAGCTGTACTGGGCTTGTTTGAAAATCCAGAAATGTAGGCCCATTTTCCTCATTTTTACCTCCTTTCTCAACAAAATTTTCTGCAGCAGGAAAATTTACATTGTTACAATATTTATAATTTTTTTTCCAGATAGTCTAGTGAAGAATCTAATACATGGGGACAGGGCCGATACCAGCCATGAATTCATAGGGGGGCAAAGAACCAAAATTTTCCGACGACAAACGCAACAACAACAACATCAAAAACGCAAGTTGTAGGAACATACGTTTAAATCATGTGTGAAATGACTGATGTACTCCTTCAATAACCAAAATTTGGAATTATTTTGCAATCCAACCTTGAATCCTTCAAATGTAGTGAATATGAAGCAAAAAGATGCTGCAGATTCAAAATTCATGTCGTCATTTATCCTCGAATTTTAATAAATTTGCGTTCAATGCATCATTTCTCTGACAAAATCTTTTAAAGGTGGACCTGTAAATCACGAAAAAATCCGACAGGTAGAGTGAAATTTCCGACAAACGGCCTGCTGGGGGGGCGCTCCGCCCCCAGCCCCCCACTGGCTTCGGCCCTGCATGGGGAAATAAGTTATCTCAAAATTTCGAAGAACCATAACGTCAAAAATATTCACAATCTTGAGGTAATTAATTTCCTTTAAATACAATTTTTAACTAAACGTACTGTATTGTGGAGACATTTTTTGAAAATATAAAACAATTCTGCAACAGAAGTTGTCTTGCAATGATGTTAAAAAGCGAGCAAAACGTGCCCAAATCTGCGTTTGTTGTGATTTTACATGAAAGGGTATACTCAATTTCGCGGAGGCAAGGTATACGAGTTTGTCAGCAAACCAAGACCTGCTGTTTATGCTGAAAGATAAAACACTGAATACTGAAAGCTCCTGGTCAAAGAATAAGCTAACTACTCACATTTCCTTTTCAAGGTTTTTCCAAAGTTGATTGTGATAACTTGCCAATCTTTAGCTTCGTCAGCTTTTAAAATTCCCCACAGACTAAAAGTCCTCTTCCTTGAGCGTGGCTCTGTGACGAGGCCTTTAACAACTATTGGATCATCTGTGAATTTAATTTTGTTCCAACATCGTCCTTGGTCTAATGAGTAACTGTAAAGTATGCAAAGTACAGAGTGAGTCAAGAAATGTATCCACTGTTTCAAAGATCATGCAACGAAAAGCATGCAGCCAATTACCACAACTTGAATCCATCACCTGACTGTGGCTTCAACTGAATTTTTGAGATTTTCTCATATTTTTAAGAGCTTTATTTCTCTCTGAAATTAGGAACTAGCCAAAATCATACTCCTCGATATGCCCAGAAAAATTAAATGAATAGAGCCTACCATTGATTTGAGAAAAATATTACATTTAAACAGTTTCGATGTAATTATAAGACAATACCTCAGCTAAGAAAAACATTATTTTACCACTTTAATAGCTGAAATATGAATAAAATTGAACCACTCTCTCCTATCTTAAGACAAAGCCCACAGAAGCCAGGTTTTGGGGAACTCCTCATTTGAGAGCAACCGAATGCATTGTAAATTATTAAATCTCGCTATTTCAACACTCATGTAAACGCGGCCTAAAATAAGATTACATTTTCTGAAAAAGATCCACCTTTGGCTAGAGTTTGTACCAGCTTACTACTGGACAGAGAAGGAAAATAAACTGCACAAACAGTGAGTATCAGGCCAAAACAAAATCTCAACTTTGCTCTGTCAAAATCAGCACCTTCATTGTCGAGTCCTGTGAACGAGCACATCAACTGTACAAAAATGCTACCGTCTTTCCAGAAGGTGAGAAAAATTGCCTTCAAAATTTACGAAATTTAAATTTCAGATTAACTATCACGCACATTCGATCGCTTCTACTTCGCTTCTCTGCCTTTCCAAAGCGATCTCGATAGGAAAGTCTCTTCGACAACCCACTGCCCTAGAAGTGTGCCTTCATCAACAAACAGCGACCAAACTTGTTACAAACAATAGTGAATGCTTGTTCTGAACGTCATATCTGTGCGCACGCACACGAAAAATCGAGCTTTGCGTCGGTTGTGTCTGTTTTGCGTCTACATGCGTAAATTTGAACATAAGCCAGCATTTCGTAGTTTACATATTGTTTATCTATTGTTTAGCATTATCAATGTGCAGCCATCTGCGCTATACCTTGAGTTTGTTTTTTGGAGGGTATTTTAAAGATTTGCCTGCTGCCCCGCAGCGCAAATCAATAAGTTCTCAAAATTAAATTAAACCCTCAGTCAGGCAATAGAGTTAGGATTTACAAATCGGTTGAAGGGTTTTGCAGTACGATTTTTCAAAAAGTGGATATATTTAACCCACACGGTAGAAAAATATCAATGCAACTGAAGGAAAAAAAACTATCAATTTTCATTAACATTCTTTCATGTTTCATGATTTTTTATAAGCTCAAAGACGATGTCGCATTTACTTGATCCACAGAAGCTGATAGTTAATTCATACCCGCAGTAACTCGATACAGTGATGAAGCAGATATGCTATATGCCACAGACTTGTTGCCAAAGGAAGCGTTTTTACATTCAAATCGTGCCTAAAGTACTCGCAAAAAATGTTGCAACGCAAAAACGTTTTTAGCCATAGAACTGCCATTTTATTGCAAAATACTGCAAAGTAGGTATCATTCGAAAGAACCTGAAGCTTGCAAGAGTAGTGCAATTTCAGTGACAGAAAGGGGGTTTATTCCCTTGGAAATTAGTTGAGGTCTTTTGTTTTTCGATATTGAAAACTAAATTTGGCATTCTATGAGACAATGATGTCTTCTGACTAGAAATCTATCCACAGAATAGCGTAAGAGTTGTTCCTTCCGAAACTCTGAGCTCCGGAATAGACCCTCGAGGATTTCCTGTCAAATTTTATTAAGAATGTAAAGAAGAAAAAACCGACCATAGTGCAATCTATGACATATAACGGCTAGAGCAATGACTCTATACCGTACACAATCTAACTTCATTTCACTATTTGCAAAGACCTGCGATTATACGAGGTCGTAAAAATTCGTGAAACAAAGAAGTTCCTAAAATTCCCATGGGATTAAACCCCCCCCCCCCCCTTAAGTCACAAGAAATTCATAAACATTGCAGATTCAGGTTTCACTCACAAAGCTCTTTGGAATGATACCTAGTTTGCAGTATTGTGCAATAAAATGACACTTCTATGGCCAAAAACATTGTTGGGCTGCCAAATGTTTGGGAGTACTTTAGTCATGTAGCAAAGTCTATCTTTGTGAAGTTTAAAATTTATCCATATTTTCGAAGACTTGCAGACAATTCGTTTGCGTCAGGCTGTGCGTTATCACGTGTCATAGAATATCAGCAAAGAAAACCTCTTTCAGCGCGAATGGGCCTTTTTACTTGCCAGAAAAGGGGTTTGGATCGAGCGTCCAAATCTGGTAAATTTTGTGAAGGAAAACGAAAGCATGACCCCCGTTCTCAGTAGAAACATTGCTAGCTGTGGCATGAAGTTTCAGGACACTTTTCAGAGAGTTAATCATCGATAACTTTGAGTTAGGAATGGTTCAGATTATACACAGGCAAGTTTTATTTGCCGTTTGGCCATGTTTCTTATTATTTTCATTCATTGTTAACTGATTTTGTTGTGCAACAATCTAGGCCCATATTCAATCAAAACACAGCGATCTTTCAGCAAATCTTTCCCATCGTTTAAGTCTTTTGAGGCCTTCGCCTGATATGTTCTGCCCAAATTCTTTCAATAGGTGTATGCAGGTCTATGTGTTTCCTCATCTACGTTTTGTAATTTTATCAGTCATAATATCGAAATAACGTTTCTTTTCATTTGAATAACGACGGTTGAAAAAATAGCAAACTTCCATTAGCTAAGTCGCAAAATGAAACCCTTGTATGCTCGCGCTTTTGTTCTGAAACTGTTACACAACAAAATCAGCTAACAATGAATGAAAAAAACGAAAAACAAGGACAGAATGCGAACAAACAGAAAAAATGTAAAACGAAAACGAGGCCACGTTTGAAACCGGTCAGTTTCCGCTTCGAGAATCAGTCAGAAAAGCGGCCTAAACGAAGCTGCGAGAAAAGGGCAATCACTCTGGACAACTTGATAAGCCCTTTTGCAGATCGTGGAACGCTGTTTTGAGTTGGAGAATATGTTCAACAATATACTGGCACTTATTTTCTTTGTCCTGATAATAGGTATCTAATTACAAGCAGAGCAATCTAAACATATGACTTAGGCCAAGCTTTGCCAGGAGTTATATAAACAGACAACATGGTAATTGGAATTATATATATACAGTATCCTGAATTCAGCAAGGTTCATTGCAACGAATTCTACTGACAATTTTGCAACATGAAGCTATTTTTGCAGACAGAATAAACATTTTATCTCCTGAAATGACAAAAACCTTTTACATTGTAATAATGGGCCATGTTTCAAGTTTAAAGCCATAAAGCAGAACTTTAACGCCAATACTGACTGAGCATCTCTCTGAAGCATTTGCTCAAATAAATAAAAGAAACTAAATTGGCTACTACAAAATGTGAAAATGGGAGGAATCTCAGCAAGAAAATAGCAAACTCATTCAAAATAATCTAAGTAACACTCGACCTGCCCCGACAAGTGAAAAATTCCAACACAGCAAGCTTATTTGCCTTGTCGAAACTCCTCACCCACTAAGGCAAGCTAAAATTACAACCTTGGAAATTAAGTTGAAACTCTCAGGCCCCTAGTGCAGGGAATGTATCAAGAACTGCCATGCACGTCCAGAATTTCAGAAAACATTTTGCTCTGATTCAATTGAACAAGGCCTTCATATCTAGAAATACAACCTTGAAAGCTAGACACAATATTTGAATTTGGGTACATTTTACAAAAAGTAATTTACATGTGAGCAAGACATTTAAAAAAGACTACTAACAATGGAATTTCTTGTGGTTCTTAATCTTGCCACCAAATCTTCATTAAAAATTGGAAAAGGAAAGTGAAAAAGTAAATAAATATTTGGTTGATCTGATAAGCTAAAAAAGGAATTGTGAAAAAATCTAGCATGGGAACAGCTGTAGTGGGGGCAAAATCTTCACAAAATGGGTAATAATTTTGCAGATCCAGCTGCTATCACATTTTGTCATTTAAAGCTAAATTCATTCCTGAAGCATTTTTTACTGCCCAAGAAAGACTTGTGTTTGCCCAAGTAAGGCATCATATGAAACACAAAACCTATCCAATTAGCATTGAGAAAAACATTGCAAGCATGAATTCAGCTTAAAAAATTTCACCTGGTAATGCAGAGTTTTGAATTCAAAGCTGGATTTTGAAGTTGTAAAAGTTGGATGCATGATGTACTTGATAAACAGTCAAATCAAAGGCATCATTTGAAACATTTAAAACCATGCCTTTGATGTGAATGTCTACTGTATCCATCATGAGTATTAATTTTCACAAAATCTATGCTGTATCTACAATTTTCAGCCATTTTTTCAAGTTCAAAGTAACCAAAATAAAAGACAGGTATAAAATATCTTTTTCTTCAGAAAGCTGCACAAGTTTGTTGCACCAAATTATAGCTATTTGCCACATGAAAATAATTTTTTAATTATTTTGAACTGTTGATCTTTTGTGAAGAACAGACACAAAACTGTTGTTCTCATCAATGTGTTTCAATACACAAGTACACATTTTTCAAGAAGAAAAAATACTTTATTAACAGTAACTAATTTAATTAATTCTAAGATCACGTAATCTTCAATGTAACAAAAAAGAAAGTGAAATTCTAACCAACATGCATTTTGCTTATCATTTTTTAGGCATTTGATAATAATAAGTCAACACATATCTGTGGTATATAGTTAAATCATTGATTTTCCTTTTCACTTCTCCTTTGGAAAATTCTGTTCATTTTAAACTTCAAATCACAACAATGTCTAAATGGTTCAAAGAGTACATCTTTTTCTTGTCAATCTACTGGTTTGCCAAAACCCATATTCATTTTGAAGAAGCAGATAATTCCAATATTTTCACATAAACCAGATGATGATAAACCTGCAAAAGAATTGACGGACATTTCAATAGTGCACCTGGCACAGCTTGGAAATCCCAATGTTGATACAGAATTACAGTTCTTAGTAGCTGTGTACAAGGCTGATTTCATAACCAATCTAACATTGAAAAAATTAAGAAATGTCTCACAGAGGAATAGAGGTTGTCAGAATTCAATTTGAACGCACAACAATTTCCTGACTGAGAAATAAAATCATTTTATTAAATTTGTAAATTTCAGGTTGGCTCAACTTAAACTTTTTGAGGGACATAAAATCAAAACAAAGGCAGAAAATTCAAGGTCAAGTTATTCTCATATACCCCTTAGCCAAAAGGTGTGGTTCTTTTAGTTGTGGTGTTTTGTGTCAAATATTCATTTGATATTTAATGAGGGGCAATTACCAACTGTTCAATCCTTGTTCACCATCTGCAATGCTTTTGGTTTAAAAAATTAAAATGAGGTGGCCTAATAGCAAATAGCATCATTCAAAACATAGGACTTTCTTTGCTTGCCTAAAGGCCATATAAAAAGTGAAAATAGCCATCAGATAGAAACATTGTCCAAAGCCAAAATTTGCTAATTCATATGCTCATTCCTAGCATCACCGTTGCTTTTCTGTATTTAATTCTCATTTCTGTTCGAACGTGTGCACAGGTCCATCCAGCCTAGTAGTTAGGCATAGTAGTTAGGCCTAGTAAAAGAGTGCTATCACTTCTGGTCGACGATAGAGAAAATAGGCCCACATTTTCAATTTACGAAAATGTAAATATCAGGAGCAGGCAAATTTTCCCATATAATCGGACACCAGATCAGCAACAAATGACATGTTTAGTTTAAGATTTTTGAAGTTTCGTTGAGAGGCCAGGTGGAAATTTTTGGTGGCAGCGACCGAAAGGATGGTTACTTTGGGCTTTACGATAATGCATCAAAATAGGTCCATTGCGAAAACTTCAAAATATTGTCTGATCCTGAACAGCAGGGGCGTGTGGTACTTGAATTACAAGTAAGGAGGATTTTTACTTCTTAAAAGCCAGTATTTGGATGAAAATTTGTACTGCGTACGAAATTATCGAAGGATAAAGAAATGCCATTTTCAACACCAGAAATTTTGATATCGTGACCTCCAATAAGTACAACAGTTAAATTTAAACTGGGCAAATTTTCCCAGATAACTCACCTGCACCACCATCTTGGCAACATCTTGAATGGTTGTTCAACAAAGTTTGATCGAGAGGCCAGGACCAGTTTTCTTATTAAAACAATTCAAGAAATCGCTGTTTTCATGCAAAATTCCAGCATTTGGCAACCGTAATCAAGGCGTTTTCTGAGCCTGCTGCTGTGAATCCTTTGAGATTTTAGGCCTTGGCAGCTTCTCGATCCTCCCATGTGACTGGTTCGATCGGGATCTGGCACAAATTTTGGCGCGCACGCAGCGATCGGCTGCAAAACAATAGAGGGGCCACTAGCGGCTCCCAACCTGCCTGCCATAACTTTCCATGAATGGAAGCCTCGCGGCCAGCCTCGTTTTGCATTTTTTCCCTTTGTTCAGAATGCGAGTAAAACTTGCCTGTATATAAACTGAAACATTCGTAACTCAATTAGAGCAAAGTTGTCGTTGATTTATTCTCTGAAAAGTGTTCCGATATCCGAAGGAACGTCATGCCACAGCTTGCAGTGTTTCTACTGAGAACGGGGGTTATGCTTTCGTTTCTCTTCACAAAATTTACCAGATTTGGACGAAGGTCTATTCAATCATCACATAATCAATTTGACGTAACAAAATTTCTGACTTAACGTTTGTTACGTCAAATTGATATCGAAGAAGTATAAAAGCTAAACGCAGCAGTTATAATTTCAGTTGCGACTTTACTAACTTGAAGATCAGACGAATCCGTAATTGCGGAAAAACTGCAGCCAAAAGAAGTTTACAAGTAAGAGATTGACGCTTTTAAGAAGAGCAACCAGACGTAAGTCTTAATGGACATGAACTCTGGAATTAGAGGTAAGATTGAGTTTTTCACTAGCAGCTGTTATCAAATTTTAGGCACAGTTCATAAAACGGCGCATTCTGTTTATGCTGTCGATGAGGCTGCGAGAACGCTTTCAAAGAGTGATGATTTCGTATCGTTTTCGATCATTTGAAAGCAGTATTAAATCACAAGGGCATCGTGTATACGTATGGCCTTGATTTTATCATCATCATTTGGTCCGCCTTTGTCTGTAAGCGATACAGCTTAAATGGGCGAGAAAAAAAACGGTAATGTCTTTTTTAAGTCTGAATCTACAATGTATCAAAACTTCTTCGATCGTGCCTTGCAGCGAAACAGAATACATTTGTTCACGTTGCATTTGCTTGGCAGCTGTATTGAAAAGTCAAATACAGATCATGGGAGCCTCAGGTACTGACTCAGTTTAGTAAAAAACAACATCATTTCTGATATAAAACAACGTTTTGACAAAACAATGAGAAACTGATGAGTGTAGACGGGTGCAGTTGAGCTGTATACGTCTAAATTAGCATTCAAAGACTTCCAGATATTAATAATGAAAACTAATGGAAGCAGTTACCGTTAACGCATAAATAGTGAAAGGTCATTATAGACCTTTTACTTGCCAGAAAAGAGGTTTGGATCGAGCGTCCAAATCTGATAGATTTTGGGAAGGAAAACGAAAGCATGACCCCCGTTCTCAGTAGAAACACTGCTAGCTGTGGAATGAAGCTCCTTGGGATCTCGGGACACATTTCCGAGAATAAATCAACGATAACTTTGCTCAAATTGAGTTACGAATGTTTCAGTTTGTACACAACAGGCAAGTTTTATTTGCCTTCTGGCCTTGTTTCTCGTTATTTTCGTTCATTTTTAGCTGATTTTGCGTAACGTAACAGAGCAATGAGAGCATACAAGGGTTTATTTTCCGAGTTAGCGATTCGAAGTTTGCTGTTTTCAATCGACGTTATTCAAATGAAAAGAAACTTTGTTTCGGTATTATGATTGATAAAATTACAAAACGTAAAGGAGGAAACACATACACCTGGATGCACTTATCGAAAGAATTTGGGCGGAACATATCAGGTGGAGGCCTCAAAATAGTTAAACTGCAATAAAGATTTGCTGTGAGATCGCTTTGTTTTGATTAAATACGGACCTGGACTGTTGCATGACAAAATCAGATAAAATGAACGAAAACAACGAGAAAAAAGCCAGAAGGCGAATCAAACTTGCTTGCGTATAAACTGCAACATTCGCAACTCAATTTGAGCCAGGTTATAGATGATTAACTCTCTCAAAAGTGTTCTGAGATCCGAAGCCACTTCGTGCCACAGCTAACAGTGTTTCTACTTAGAACGGGGGTCGTGCTTTTTTTTTCCTTTACAAACTTTACCAGATTTTGACGCTCGATCCAAGCCCTTTTCTAGCAAGTAAAAAAGTATATTCAGACTCAACAGCTATTGTGCAGCAAACATAACACATGTTACCGCGATGCTGAATTCACATCAGAAGCGTCTATATCGATGCTGCTCAAATTCGGCTCGCAAGTTGTGACCCAGATACGCCTGACGTGGGCAGACGCGAGTCATAATTAGGCAGCGGCAATAAAAGCTTGCAGTAACGCTTGCTGTATCCGGCTTAAGCTTGCGCTTTAAGTATGAACACATAAGGTTCTAATTTTCTCAATTTCCAGCCTTACCTCATTCGGTGAATAAAAAGTTACTTACTGTAAGACATTCTGAGTTATGCTAGTCTCATTCTGCAATGGTACAGCAACAATAAGATTTCCATGGTCACCAATAGCGTAATGATGAGGACCATCAAGGACCTAAAAATGCAACAACAGATGTGATAAGACTTCGTTACAAACAGTAAAGGAATTTCATTAAAAAGTTTGTTCCTACGACTTTTCGTCTGCTGCAATAGCAGATCTTGGAGTCTGTGAGGCCGATCAAAATACTACATCTTTTTACATATGACAAATCAAGAACCAATATTCGGTAGCAAGTGAAGATAAAAGTGAATTGAAAGCTACATAGGAACTTTTCAGAACCTTCTGGATTATACTTCATTTTGAAACAATTTAACCTTTTAAAACGTTGCTATTTTGCTTTGATCCCGTCATGCTCTGCTACTTGTGCTTTTTTGCTTTTGCCTGTTTTGACTTAGTTCGAACACATTTGTATCAGCAATAATAGTCGTTAATCTCTAACTGTAAATACTCAAAACGCCATAGAATAAAATCACTAAACGTATCGGGCTGTGCCCTTCGTCAGTAGTATTGTATCAGTATTGTATTGTAGTATTGTAGTATTGTATTGTATCAGAAATACATTTGTATCAGGTAGATAACTTAATTTGCTCACATGTTCCTATACTTTTGTACTCTGGTTTTTACGGTTGCCCCAAAAGCATTATAGTTACCTTCGTCCAATTATATCCACCATTTCTTGACATGTAAACACTAGTGTTATTGGTATGTAAGGCATCTCCACTCACACCTGGATAAAAGAAATAAGTCGGTATGAAAGAAATTGAGTTATTGTCTTGATAAAATTATCCCCCGTCAGAATACTCCTCGCAAGTGAAACTAAAGTAAAGCCACGGTAAAATCTGAGTGGTGATGTCACCAAGATTATAAACAAAATTGGCTTAGCATTAAAACAAAGTGAGATACAACTTTGTCTAATTTCAAAGATTTCATGGCGGTTCAAAAACATCAGATTATGCAAACTGGTTCTTGCAATTCCTAATTTTGTGTCTCTGAACTTCTTCAAATATGTGTAAATGCTATCATTCCAGCTTTATCTTCTTCATATTGTTTATCTAGTATCGTTACCGTTAGTATCGTGTTAAAGCTGTGCAGATCTTTATTACCCCCCAACAATTCCATTGGATGCAGGTAGTTTTCTCTTTGGTGCCATAAAGAACTTCTTCCTCTTCTTCGTCTTGTATTTATCTCATTAATTTATAGTTAGTTAACAGTTTTAATTTCCAACGCAGCTTTCTTGAAATTTTACCGAAGTTTTGGAATTTCAAAAAAATTAATTCATCGACATTAAAATTAACGAAATAATTTACACCGAATTCTTTGCAGTTAGTGCAGCACAACATGAAATACACCCAGGTACACTTTTCCAGAGAGAAATCGTGATCTAGTCCCTCTTAGAACAGAGAAGATATTTTCTAAGAATACTCACCATGGAGCATTATAATTCCAAGAGCTGTTTCCGTGCTTAGCGGGCTTGGCACCATATGACCTCTCATCTGGCTATACGTATGATGGTAATGTAGTGAACATTTTGCATTCCCCTTTAAAAAGAGAATAACAACCATCAACAGTTAATCAATAAAAAAAGACTGGCGGGTGAGCACACAAATCTATTACCTGTATACAAAATCAAAACGCAGAAACCATCCTACCGAAAAATGACATTTTTGGTAAGGATTCAATCATAGATCTTCAAAGACAGCCTGTGTATGATTTATTGTTGGCAGTTAAAATTGCAATACTCATTCTGGCGCAACCGGTAGAAGTTTTCATGATTGCAATTATAGAATATCAGCAAAATTATAAAGTAAATACCTTTAGAGCAACGCCTTTACACTGATTTTCATCCAAAAATAACGGATGCCAAGTAGTACCTCGGTCAAAGGTTATGACAGATTTCAATGTTTTATCTGTAAGAAGCAAATTCATGGAATATCACAAAATGCCAAAATTTCTTAGCAATTCATACAGACGGCATGATATCTAGACTTATGACCTTTCGTCCCTTGTATTCCTGTGCTCTTTGACTTGATGATCTCGCTTCAGTTAATAGGGACTCATAACATTACTATGAAAAAGTGGGCACACTTTAGGCCCTCGCAAAGTGAATCTGTACGTGTCAGTCAAATTGATTTATTCTGTTTGTACAGAGGAAGATTATTGCTTGAAATGTATGCAATTTGTGATTAGTAGGTGAGGAAAAATTCATTCTTTTTATCAACAGTGTGTTTTCCTCTGTTCAAGCTTTTTAAACCAGACTTTGAAGTGATTTTGTGGCAAGACGTTGCTGTACGAAGACTCCCGTCAACAACACGACCTAAAAACTTGCGGGAGTTTTCTTACACCAACATCCTGCCACAAAATCACTTCAAAGTCTGGTTTAAAGAGCTTGAACAGAGGAAAACAAACTGTTAATACAAAGAATAATGTTTTTCTGACCTAGAGCCCAGTTTCCAGTCAGTGGAATTTTCCGAGCGGGCGGAAATTCTTTTGTTTACGACAGAAAATGTCGCTTCGCAATTGAATAAAAATTTAAGGTTGAATGACTTTTGATTGTTTAAAAGTCCGCCCGCTCGGAAAATTCCACTGACTGGAAATCAGCCTCAATAATCACAAATTGCATACATTTCAAGCAATAATCTTCCTCTGTACAAACAAAATAAATCAATTTGACTGATGCGTATGGATTCACTCTGCGAAGGCCTAGAGTGTGCCCACTTTTTCATAGTAATGTTATGAGTCCCTATTGACCGGAGAGTCAAGTCAAAGAACGCAGGGAAACAAGGGACGAAAGGTCATAAGTCTACATGATCTCACAGCAGCGTTGAAAACACGACGCCATCTTGTTTTGTGGCAAATCTCCAGAAAGTTTCTATAGGTTTTCACAGGAAATTGCAAAATGTTGCATAAAATTGCTCTTCTATTCTCCCTCGCGATAGATAGTAGGGAGATGGGTAGCAACTGTCAGCCATACCTAGAACAATGAAATAATTGCACGAACAAGCTGTTCTTGAAAGCAAGCCATACATTTAATCCAAGAAAGCTGTGAGAAACTTGCCTTTGTGAACATAATTTTGCGAACAGCGCCACAAGCTCCATCAGCTGTAAGCTGCTCGTCGCTCCTCCAAAGTCAACCTTTCTCTTAGACATTCACCTATCTATCCACCAAAGTTTTGGAATTATTTAACAGCTTCCAAGCTTTTTGAATTGATTTATTTCGCTAAATACACGAGACACTCTCAAAATTCCAGTGCGACGTTATGTTATGTAATGGTTTCATTTACCCTGATAAGTCTGATTTTTCGAGCGCGAAGTGATAAAGTCACGTGACATGTCGTCTGTATGAATATTATACTAGAATGAAACTAAATAAAAACGACGATTTAAATTAACAAGATATGTTTCGATGTCAATTACCTTCTTATGACATTGTAAAATCGTTCAGCTGCACAAAATTGAAGCGTGGTTAAGATTGTCCAAGGCATATCCTACAAATTTTAATCACTCATCCTTTTTATCAAGTTTCTTTTCAATATTCATATTGAAATGATGATAATAGTAGGATTTCGATTCCTAAAAATACTCTTACATTGAAGAGAGCTCAAAAATCCACCTAAAGATGGTCGCTTGCGAAATGTGATGAAAAACAATCAACTGATCAAAATTTCTTGCCAAATCATGGCCAACCTTAAACCCGATACTTCGCAGGCATACTCATTCATACATCCATGATGCAACCGAAAGAAAAGAAGGAAATGAAGGCAAAACACCCTTCCAGCAAATTAGGATACAAATACTGTTACGATATTCTTATCTCTCTGGGACTTTCAGTTTTTGTTCATTGTCATTCTTTACGGAAGTCAACAGTTTTCAAGGGGCCTTTTTCTAAGAACAGTGCCTGTAGTATTTGAAGTTTAAGTGCTACTGAATTTTCCAGCAACGTTGTACACAGCGGATCAAATCTCAAAGATGATGTGAATAAAAAATTGAAACGTTGGCAAGCCTGTAGCATGTAATATCGTCGGGCTAACATTTTTGGAAATTTGATCATAGATTTTGAAGGATGCTGTAACGAAAAATTTCAAAAAAATCACCTGTAACTTTGGAACAATATGACCGATATTATTTATGATAATATTAGCTGCACAATGATTATCAGCTTTAAGCTTTAAAAGTACAGGCTTGCAAACATTTCAACTTGCTTACTCACCTAGCTTCATAAGGCAATTATAATCTACTGAATACAAACCTGACATAAGTTGATGTGTAATGAATACTCCTCGCATCGATTCAATTTTATAGAAATCAGTGACGACGTTATTGGTGTACTAGAATAGAGAACGGTCTTTACACAGCATTTATAATAGAGAACGGTCTTTACAGTAGAGTATTTACACGGCCCCCTGAAAAGCAATCCAATCGGACTGACGGGGATACCGTGTATAAACAAATTAAAAAAGAAAATAGAAATAGAGAAAACTTCAATCTAGGTACCAATCAAAAACACTACAGCCTGCCTTGAAGGGCAATTGCAGAACAATATTTAATGGCTTTATGCACAGGCACAAGCAGATTACAAATTTCCTGTAATGTCATTTAATTTGATTATGTTATTCATCTTTTTTGAGGATGGTAAGTTGTCCGTCAGACACGCTTTGATCTTTTAGATCATTGGAAATCAAACAGGTCTTCTACACGTTGCAAATAGCCAAGAAGCAGAAACCGGGGCAGATGGAACCAAACAGAAAAATCCAGGAAAACCAACCCAATAAATTTTTGCCATAACTAAAAACAATAACTCTATTTCAGTTGGACGATAGATCAACCATTTGGAAAACAAGCCTTTTTCACCTGCTGATCCTTCTAATTCTTTGTTTAAGATCAAAATGTGAACACTTTTATCCTTGTTCTACAATATCTTACTATTTGAAATCATTAGAAAATGATCTTATTTCATGTTGCGGCTTTTATAGAAATGAATATAAAGTAACTTTTTCTGAAAAAAGCCGATCAAAGTTTACAAACTTAAATGAAAACATACAAACTTATCATTGTTTAAAATTACGCGTAAAGTTGCAAAATACTAGAGGGGTATCGCCCTGTTCCAATCACTGCAAAAGTGACGTCGAGGTTCTTGTCACAGGAAAGCATCACACAAAAGACATACCTACTAATTTATTCTTAACCTTATAGTTAATAAGATTAATACCAAATAATACACCTTCACCTACCTTCCATCGTGAAATCGCTGTCAAAAGACAGAACGGTAAAATCGTGAGATCCTCTGTCAATCGCCCTGTTCCGATCACTCATGAATCTCAGATGTTTCGGAACTGTGTTCGCTCCAAAAACATCAATCCATGTTTTGACCCCTTTCCTCATTAAGTATTTAATATCCCTGGCTGTTCTTGAGACGCTGCCTCGATCACAACGTCCTCAAAATGCCTCGTCGTTTTCCCCGCTTATCATCTCCCGTTTTCTCGTGGAAAGAGTTTCCGTTTACGTCAAGCCATTCCCAACAATTCAGAGTCATTTAAAGGCTTCGTGATCGGAAGAGGGCGATATTTTTAGCCAAGCTGACAGTAGTTAAAAACTTATCTCGGGCTTGCAAACAGGCGAAGCATACTTCGAGATTATTTGTAAATATTCAGTTGGACATCTCGACTGAAGGTTGAAATGTTTTGACTCATTTTATTTCATTTCATTTCATTTAATGTTATTTATCCACGTCATCAATTCAGTTGTATAATAAAGTAAATTACGATAAAAAGTTTGATAAGTTATATTTACTAAATTAAAAATATTTTGTCTTAAGAATATCATCGGGAAAATAGGTAAAGCGAAAATGTGCCTCTCTTGCAGTAACGACAACGGTGTATAGATATTTTATAAACGTGGGCTACGGCAATTGTGAACAGCAATAGAGAACCAAAATGATAAAGAAGCACTAAAGGGAAATACGAACCGAAAACATGGGGGGTACTTACAATTCGATGGCAGGTAGGCCTCGTTAAATTGCTTTTTAGCTTGGATAAACTTGATAGAGAATAACGCAAACTGGAGAGCTTGCAAAGCATGGCGTCAGGAAACTATTTTCGAGTGCTTTTGTTTCTTAGTAGGCCCATTCCCGTTTCTTTACGAACATGTTGAGGTTGTAAACACGACAGCCTTCGAAGCAGCTGGTGTTCGGAAAGGGCAATAGGGCTCTACTTACGAAGTGATCTTCAAGCGATTTTGTGTACATGATTCCATCATCATCAGAAACATATAAATTTCCCTTTCCAGTATCTATGAGAAAATGGCAGGTCATTAGATCTCACAAAAAGAAATAAACGCTGTCACACATCAGAAGTCTCAGGGAAACTAAAATCTGTTCGAGAAATCGAATGTTCAAGATAACGGGCAGCATTTCATAAAATAACCCTGCGAGAGGAAATGAAAACTGGATCAACATAGCAAATGTTCAAAATAACAGGTAGTTGAGATAGCGAATGTAAACTGTACACAACATTTATTTTGATCTAACAATACAAATAAATTAAGAAACTCTAAGTTAGGTCTTATCCAAGTTGTGTTTTAACATTGGTACAGGAATATAACTCTGCAAACAAGATATGGTTGTGCTAACTCTTTCTTGCCTCTTTTCTGCGCTTTCCAGCCTTACATACAAGCTGTTACTTGAAGTGGAAACAGAGCGGGCGAAATTGCCACAAAATGAAAGCAAACAAAAATAAGAAGAAAGCACTTAATACATACCTCCATTATCATCAACATGAAGGAAAACTTGGCCTTCGCTCATGTCCAAGATTGCGTAGAACTGAAATAAGACATGAGTATGGATGTTAAGAAATGGGAACATCTAAATGACCAATTGGTACTGATTGCACAAACGGCCAAACATATTTACTCTCAAATGCAAATGGACGCTCCCGACGGTCCTAAACATCCGAAAATTCCACCCTGGGCCCCACTAGTACATCCCCTAATCAATTTTATCAAAGTTCATATCATATATCATATCATCAACTATTTAGGCATGTAGTAAACCATAAACCGTAAAGGGGCCATGCGTTCAAAATACAAAAAAAATTACAATAAACCTAACTATAAAACAAACATATTACCATATCACATCACATCACATCATATCAAACCCTAACCCACCCCACAACACCTTCCAACACCTTACAACANCCCACCCCACCCCACCCCACCCCACCCCACCCCACCCCACCCCACCCTACCCAACCCCTACCCAGCCCCTACCCAGCCCCTACCCTAGACTGATTACCTGAGTCTCTTGTTTCTCTGTGGTCTTTGACTTGATGTTGTCGCTTCGGTCAACAGAGACTCATAAAATTACTCTGAAAAGCTTGACCCTATTTAGCCCGTAACACACGAAAAATCTTGGTGGCGATTAGCTCACAAGATTCCACGAATTCCAATTTGATTCAAGCTTCAATCGACAGTGTGAACTTAACACTTCTTACGTAAGCTGAATTTTTATCATTAACTGAATGCCGAATGGGTTTTTTTCTTCAGTTTGTTTCTGTGAGGTGAACTTCCATTCACACTCTATGCCTTTCATCAAATGTGAAACAGACGTACTAACACGGTAATAATAGTATGCACGCTCCTCCGTCGCGCGCAATTAAAATAAAATCGAGCCGGAAATGTTTAAATCAAAGATTTAAATAGATTCAAAGATGTTGCCCGCTTAGCTTCGGTATCTAGGCTACTCCAAAGTTTAGCACATCTAAACGAAAAAGACTTCGAAAAAGACAGTCCATTGCATGTGTTTGCTTTAGCAGCCTTAAGTCAGTGTTTGTATTGCGTAGCTGCCATGCTGCATCTCGTGAATTTCTTACAAACATTTCAAGCATATATTGGGGGGGGGCAAGGTTGTTGATAGACTTATACATCATCATCCTGCATTCGTAATTAATCAGGTCATCAATTGCTTACCAGCCTAGGTGCTGAATCAATGGTCTGCTGGAGGCGTCAAAACTGCTATTAGTGATGATCCTAGCTGCTCTGTTCGCAGCTTTTGACGTTTCGTGAATTCAGTAATACCACAGCAGCTCTATACAGCGGCAGTTGAAACAAAGCTTTCGTTTCAAAGAGTGCTTTTTCGTACTTTCCCACAAATAGCGCTGCGTTCTTGGTTTTATTCTATACAAAAAAACTAAAACTATCGGCGTGACAAATTTTCGGTATAAATGTCTGCCGACACTTCCCTGCAGAAATCTGAAGCTGACCGAAGATTTTTCACGCCGAAAATTGAGGATAAGTCTTGTTTTACAGTTATGTACAATTCCACTTTATGGGCATGAGTTCTTGTAATTGGCACTGCAGTAACAAACATAATGACTGCATATGCCGTTCTGCTTGCAATGTGGTAGTAAAATATCTTTCTTGACTCACAAATTTTATCAAAATTCACAGTAGTTTTATTTGTCATTTTATTACATTCTACTGCAATTTCCTCCTGAAATTGGACTGTACACAACACAGCAGTCGGAATTGTTCAGATTTGNAACTATCGGCGTGACAAATTTTCGGTATAAATGTCTGCCGACACTTCCCTGCAGAAATCTGAAGCTGACCGAAGATTTTTCACGCCGAAAATTGAGGATAAGTCTTGTTTTACAGTTATGTACAATTCCACTTTATGGGCATGAGTTCTTGTAATTGGCACTGCAGTAACAAACATAATGACTGCATATGCCGTTCTGCTTGCAATGTGGTAGTAAAATATCTTTCTTGACTCACAAATTTTATCAAAATTCACAGTAGTTTTATTTGTCATTTTATTACATTCTCCTGCAATTTCCTCCTGAAATTCCAGCAGTCGGAATTGTTCAGATTTGTGCAAGTCGTCCATATTGCCTACCTGATTCAACAATCGGAACTCCGCTGTAATTTCAAATCATAATCAGACCTAAAAGTCAGACTAAATGCACCAACACCTCTGCTCCTAGATGGCTTGGTTTACAGTACTTTCAAGAGCATTTTGATACAAACCAATACGAATTGCGTAAATCGCGAACTAGCATGAAGATCTTTGTCAAAAATGTAAAAATACCTATCAAATAAATTAATGGAACAAAGAGCCTCTTACCCTTTCTGGTGTGACTTCTGGAACACGAACTCTGTGAAATACACCACCATTGTTCTTTGAAACATGCATAACCCTTGTTTTGTTGCTCTATAAAGATTAATGAAATCACGGCGTTAGCTCTAGCAACATCGTGTAAGGCAATACAAATATGCTACATCGACGTACAAAGCGAAGGGAGGATTGTTTTGAATTATGGGGCTACTTACAGTACTGTCAATTGTACACTTAACTTTAAAACTCCACTGATACTTTGTCGAAAAACCTGGTTCGTTTTCTACTCCATTAGGCAACAATTAACATCACAATTTTGTCTTTTTTCTATAGTTTTTTGCATTCAAGAAGGCTAGTTTAGAACTGAAAATTTATTTTGTTGAAATTGTTTGATGGTTATCATCGATTTTACTTAAGGCTAGTTTCAAGTAAGTGGAATTTTCCGAGCGAGCAGATCTTAACACAATAATTCATTGAGCAGTAAATTCCTATTGAACTTCTGAGCGACATTTTCTAGTAAACAAGAAAGTTTCTAGCCACTCAGAAAATTCCACTGACTGGCAAGTAGCCTGAAGAACGTGTTCTAAATAGCCCTTTAATTCTGTTATTTTTCCATGCAGGTGTGCACCGTAGCCAGAGTTTAAAAACAGTGGATACAAGTATTATTCATTCGGAATCAACCGTAAGATAAATCAAAATAAAACGGAATGATTAAGACAACCAAAAAATGTACAAACCTTATCCAAATCAACAGATATAAATAAGAAAGCTCCTTGTATTCCAAGACTATAGATATGGTCATGCAGCACTGAAACAAAGATCACATACTTGAGTTTGAAACATCGATTTATTTTAATCAACTTTTTGAGCTGAGACCTTGACTCTACTAGTTATAGAGATATGAAAGATTTTCGAAAAAATCTTGTATGACTATTTTTGCCCACATTTTTTAGATACTCACAGAAATTGCGGAGAGTTTTATTCAACTTGTGCATTTTTGTCATCATACATGATTTATAACGATTCTTAACAGAAACAAAATCATCGAAAATACCAAAAGACCGTTCCACAGTCGAATGTGAAGGAGCTCAATACTATGCATCATGGGATCTTGTCTGGGCGCGATAACACTAGCTTCGACAACTTGCGATCACGGGATGCAATGCGAACAGCACCTCCGCATTTTACTGTGGAATGGTCTATTGAATCGGATCATAAGATATTAGTTAGTGCCACCTGATATTTGTAGCAGGTACCGGGTATCGCAACCCTCCCCCCTGCCCCCTACAGCAACTAGTCTTGATTTTCTCTACCCATATACCAAAGATCCAATTTCTTTTGGAGAGACAAGGTAATTGAGAGCCATCGTGTTACGTCTCACCTAAATAAGAGCCCATCTTATAGATATCCTGTCCCTCTTTCGTGATTCAGTCACCCCATCCCATAGTCGGCTTACAGATTGCTGAAACTTGTTGTCGACCTCATGATCTGGTTACATAAATAAGAGGTAACAGTCTGATAAAATTTGTCTGAAGCAATTTAGAAAAACTCTTTCATGAGAATAGATTATTACAAGATAAGTATTTGCAGTATTTGTATACATACGATGGAATGTGTCTCCAAGGTCGGTTGATCTAAATAGAGAACTCTCTGGGCTCACGAAGATACCTACGGAGAAAACAAGCAAATTTAAAAAGGAAAGGCCACTATACCAACGTCGCTCGTCGGATTCGAAGATGCTTGCGATGAAGCAAGAATGAAATATTTCTAGGCAGGAAAAACGCAAGGCAACGAAAGTTGTTGCTGTTGTTTTTTGTTGTTGCGCTGCGGTGTCCCTGCCTACCAACAGAAAATAAGCAACTCTAGGTTGCATCAGACGTACGAACGAACAAAAAGACGCAAAAGTAAAAATCGATGATATCACAGAAAATCAAATACAGAGCCGTTGAAGTTTGACTCCTGATATGTGTGCTTGGTTATTGCAAAGCACAACAAACTTACTCGTATTGATTCTTATGCGAAAGAACTACCGGGTGTCCCAGAAAAAAGGTACCAGATTTAATAAGGGGAAGCGATAAGAATTTAGCTTGGATAAATTGGAAATAATTTTAAGCTAATCCTCAACAGTTAACTTGAAGATAGCTACCTTGTTTGTTGATATTGATGCTTTGAAAGTTGAAATATTAATCTTGAAACTTCAAATTTGCCTCCATCTCAGAGCTTTTGGGTTTTGGACTAAGCTGTTAACCATTGCGTTGTGGAATCTCCTGAATCATAGCGAAGTACGAACAAGAAAACTCGTGCCTAGGACAACATTTGAATGCAAAGCCGAAACTGAACTTGACAATCAGATCAAGAATTTAGTCCCTTAGAGACATATTTCTTCATTCTACCCAAATTTCAAATTGCATCTGTCTAATAAAAGTTATTCGTCAGCGAAATAATTCCCTTAGGCGTGAATACATCAATTACAGCTTGCAATCTTTATTGCCTGAATGAATTGCATTTTGTAGCATTTCTCGTGGAATATTACGAAACAAGCAATCATATATACCCAAGGGAACAAATGTCCAATGATAAGATCCTTTAAAATGTTGGCTCGTGCTTGGATTGTTGTTTTTTTGTACGTGCTTTTTGACTGAAGAAAGATATTCCTTGGTGACTATATTCATTGATATGTTCGTAATTTTCCAGTTTTGAAATTTATATTCAAATGTGTACCTAAGTATGAGGTCCTAGTTCAGAACTACTACGCTCTGTGTCTATGGTTAAGGAGATTCCCCTAAGCAGCGCGTTTGCAGCTTAGGCCAAAACCCAAAAGCTCTGGTTTGGAGGTGAAGGCAAATTTGAAGTTTCAAGATTAATATTTCCACTGTCAAAGCACCAATATCAACAAACAAGGTATCTATCTTGAAGTTAACTACTGAGGATTTGTTTCAAAATTATTTCCGATTTATTCAAGCTATATTCTTATCGATACGCCTGATCAAATCTGTTACCTTTTTTCTGGGCCACCCGGTAGTTTAATCATATAAAATTCAAAGAGAAAATTTAGTACCGGGTGAGCAGGAAAAAAGTTCCCACTTGTTAAATTTCATAGCACTAAGAGTACTGGGTGGATTGTAATGAATTGTATTCTGCTTGATAGCCAAGACGTTGAAATATTTTAGTAATTCTCATGTTTTTATGAGCACTGAAAATAAAGATAAATTTGACTTTACGAAAATTTCATGGTTGGGAAAAGCCTGAAAAAGGGTGCTGAAAACTTGATCGAATCGTAAAGAAACTCCTCGCACAGAACAGCAACAGTACCATTGATCGAAAAACTTCAGTATTTGTTTGAAAATCTGTTTCCTATAACTCCCGAAAGAGATGAAATACCCTTGCGTATTGTTCTTTTTGAGGAAATTTACGATTTAATCAAGTGTTTTAGTCCCTTTTTCAGGCATTTCGCAAACAAGAAATTCTCGTTAAGTCAAATTTAACTACATTTTCAGTGCTTATAAAAACGCGAGAAAAATAGCAAAAATACAATTTGATTCATTCAATTCCATCCAGTACTCTTGTTGCTATCAATTTTCAAAAGTGGAAACTTATCTCTGGTTCACGCGATAGAATTTTTCAAATTTTTCGAAACTATGATCTTTACTAATAAACTAATATAATCTTTTGCCGTACGTACGGTAAATCTCAGTACCTAGATAGACTCTCAAAATATCTTTCAAACAGTCCACAATAAAGATCACAGATCGAAACGTTTGAAAAAAGCTTCTATATACCACCGAACAAAAAAGAAATAAAAACAATTACATACCGGGTGTCCCCAATAAAGAGTAACAGATTTTATAAGGGCTAGCAATGCAAATTGAGCTCCAATCAATTCGCAATAAGTTTTAAACTAATCCTGGAGAGTTAACTTGAGCGTAGATACCGTGCTGTTCGATATTTGTACTTCCAACTTTGAAATATTAATCTTCAAAGTTTAAATTTGCCTGCCGCTTTGGCCTAGGCAAATTATCGAAGCAGAGCAATAGCCTTGATAGAGATTGATCAAACATTAGATTATATTATACGGTATTTGCTGGAGCTCACCTATAATGCATGCATTTCTTAATTTTTATTTTATTTTGAATCTTAATTTTGCTGAGCTTAGGATTTGCTTAGGCCGAAACGCCAAAGCTCTGGTTTGGGGTGGAGTCAAATTTGAACTTTAAAGAATACTATATCAACTTTGAAAGCATCAATATCAATAAACAAGGTACCTATGTTTAAGTTAACTTTTCATTATTAGCTTAAAAGTTATTGCGAATTGATTGGAGCTAAATTGGCATCACTAGCCCTGATCAAATCTGTTACCTTTTATTTGGAACACCCAGTAGAACAGAATTCAAAAGAAATAAAGCGTACCAACCTGCAAAGAAATGCTTTACCGTGATAAAGATTGTTCTAATGTCATTTTCATTGCCTGTGTCAGCACCCCTGAAATATTCATTATGAAACAACTGATTAGATATAGAAGATAAATATATTGCGATATTTTGAAGAAAATGATTAGAATTCAACAGGTGTATTTAAAAGGAGCTGTTATTTGATCAAATTTTTGTTAGTAAAAACGCTGTTTTATTTGTGGTATGAGCCATACTATGTACAATAATATTTAAAAAACACATGGAAGCAATAATTCAAGAGCAAATTTTCCGTAGTATAAATAAATATTTAAAGGGGAATGTACAACCGACATGCTAAGCGAATAAATCTTCTTAGTTGTCAATTTGCTGTCGCCATTTTGGTAGGCCATTTTTCAGTCAAACCCAGCATAAAAGGGGCCACAACTCTATTTTGTGCCACAGACACCGCCACCTCTTTGGGCAATCCTGTCAACTTTTAGCAGAAATCTTGTCGAACTCAAGTATTGCCAAGATAGTATCAATAGAAAGAAATGACTTATACGAAAAAAGTGACCAGAATCGATAAGCAAACTGGTTGTTTCATACCATCCCAATTGTTATTAAAGTCCATCTCAACGAAGTCCCGGTCAATCAAAGCAGCGAGACATAATTGTCGAATAGTTTCAACGTTGTTGTAGAGGGTGCACCAACAGGTAGTTGTTCATTACTTGAAAGCCCACGGGCTCTGGACAATAAAGGAAAGTTAACAACACCCCCCCCCCCAAAGAAAATAGCGAATTCGAAATAATTACATACCATTTAACGGAATATGCTTGGTCTCTCAGGTGTTTCCAGTTAAGACCAAAATCTATAGATAGCCATGCCTACGAAATACAACAGATAATAAGTCTTTTGATGTATATCTGCAGCTTGACTTACCGGCGTTTCTGTAACCTGGCCAAAACAATAAATACGGATATTCTCTTCCGGTACTAAATTGACATGCACCTTCTGAGTCAATTTTGAAATGAAAAGAATGCATGAGCATCTAAAAGTAACACATTCGCCTGCAATATCGGACAACATCTCCGTAGGAAGAGGGGAATCATGGCACGGGGGTATCTTAGTATGTTGATGTTACGGGGATGTACCACGTTAGGGATAAAGCTGTTCCAGATAAATCTTGTACAATAACAAGAATTAAGGGGAATTTTTCATAATTTGCCGAATTATGGCACAAATTTTCATCAAAGTGGCAGAAATACTAAAAGTTTGAAAATTTTGAGAAATCACACGTTTTTCCATAAGAAACTTGGATCAGCACATAGTACAAAAAGTTTCTTAATTTCCCATGAAGATTTCAGCATCTTAGCACTGAAAGTTTCTTTACTTGTTTCTTATGTTTTGAGTGCATAAATTATAATGTAGTTTCCAACACTGCTACAGATAGGTTTCTTGACCTATAACATCAGGTGGGAACAATAAGTGTTTTATTGCGCTTGAAACTTGAAAGTAGACTTAATTTTACTCAAGAATAAGGGTTCAACGATATATCTGCCATTGTATCTTTGAATTTAGCATTCAAAAGTTTCTTACCTCTTTTCGAAATAAGTACTAGAGTTTCTTAAATTTTCGGCCATTTTTTGCCTTGTAAGTGACTTACCCCACGTGTCCTGCCATCTTCCAATGCCAAAAGCCAGTTTTCTTTCTTTGGGTGCGGAATGATTGGTTCATCATGCCTTAGTTGAAATGGCAGTTTTACATCATTCCATGTTTGTGCTCCGTTTTGGCTAATATATAAAGTAGATGGTGTAGAACTAATTGATATATCGTATCCAATAAGAATAACCTGCAATCAAAATGAAGAGAAATTCTATCAGAGCATGTAAACTTAGAAAATGAGATGCCGATTGTCGATTTTTGTTTTATATTTCTACTGCCGATAATCTTAACTTAGGCTTCACGGCACACAAATATAGCGATCAGTGGCGGACACTAGGGGGGCGCGAGGGAGTGCAGTGCCCCCCCCCAATGTTGGGTAGAACAAATGCCTTTTGTTTGAAAACAATATATATAAACAATGATTTTTAACTGAAACAATAGCTTCGACCCCCCCCCCAATATTTAGCAAAGTGTCCGCCACTGATAGCGGTCTTTTTTGCTAATGTGTCCGGAAATGACGTATCAGCGTTTGTAAAAATACCAAAATTCGAAAATTCAATCAATGTTGAATTTTCCCTTTTGGAGTGTTGCATGAAAGATTAACTTAAAGTTAGGAAACAAGATTATCCTATCAACGGCCTCAAATCAGTGAAATTCAGAGGTTTTTTTGGCTACCTGATTTTCAAGAATACGACGAAATTGCAAAGAACTTTTAGCAGATCAATCCTTTTGTCCCTTCGAATTCTTTAACATTGTTGATTGTGCTAGAAATTAATCTTGTGATCATGTACGAACCGAATGTCAATGTGAAATCGTAAAATTAAAAATCCTGGGCAAGATTTACAATGTCTTATAAAGCTTATGGCTAAAAATATGGGGTTTCAAGCTATCATTTCAAAGTATTTCGCAAAATTTTGCACAATATCTATTATAAATATGAAAATAGTTTGACCTTTGATACAACTAACAAATGAATTAAAGAGAAGTAGCGAAATCAATTTTTGCGGATTTTCAACGCCGATACATCATTTTATGGCATCCGGTATATAACCAAAGCGGCAACAGATATCGCCATTTCAAGAGATACTCACAAATCGAGACGGTCCTAATCACTGATAAAACCCTTTCAGCACAATAACATTTAAGTGTGTACTGTACCTTCAATGGATTTGTTTCACTTTTAACAATGCCAAAAGTATTCCTGATATCAGCATTTTTTATTGCATCTTTAATTAGCTCATAAGTGAGTCCATCATTTTTGCTGTGTAGATAAAAAATATATGATCAGAAATGAATACTGTCTGGAGAGTATACCTGACCTGGTGCATCAAAGTAAACTTCACATTTTGGACAGCCAATTGAATGGATCTTTTTGCTAGTACGCATTTCCACAATATTAACGAACTAATCAAGCACATTTACCACCTCTAACTTACTTACTTACCCAAAACGACATGAAACCAGCCAAAACAACCTACAACGATCCAAAACAACCAACAACAACTTACAACCAGATTATAACCACCCAACACCAGCCAGACATATCAAACTTTAGTATCAGATCACTTGTTAGGGGAAAGAAAACCAAAACTCAACAGGTGGTGTCAAATATCAGTTTTCTCTCTTTTGTGCTTATATCATCTACAGTAGGAACGAATTATGTGAACAATGTACGATTGTTGTGGCAACCGTTTGTGTCTGAGTAATAAACGAATGTCTCATGGGTCTGTTTACGGTTAAACGTCTTTTCAGATGAAATTTGGACCAACCCATATTGTCCATACGTTTCTTAATTTTGAAGTAAAATTTCCACGTCTTAGTGCAGAAAATTCCTTAAGATGATTCCAAATTTTTCGTGTTGTTCGTCGTTTTGGGTCATTTTGGATCGTTCCGCCTTTTATTAAGTACTGTTAACTTGTCGAAAAAACATTTGCTGCAGTTGGGTACCAAACAGGGGAAGTTCACATTGGCCCACCTGGTAAAATTCGATTGATCGCGGACTCGATAAGCGCTTGGCTAACAGTGATAAAAATAATGATAACTTTAAAAGTCATTTAAAACAAGTACACTTATCAAATTTTAAACTATTAGTAAAGGTGTACGTACCTCTGATATAATTTAGTTTGTTTTCTCATATGAAAGATGAAGAACCTCTTTTCAAATGATGTCAATAAAAGCTGTGTCTAAGGGCAAGAACATAGAGATATAAAGTATTGTACAGTAAATATTTCAAACTTTATAGCAATCATAAAATCGACATCACAAGCAGTAGCAGAATAAAAACTTTTAACTAGACTAAAGTTGTAATGCTGACTTATGTCGATAAAAGCTGTGTCAGGGGTCCAGAATTTTGTATGAAGAAATTTTGAGCAATCTATAAAAAGAGACTGTTAATTGAAGCAGTGTATTACAGTACATGCCTTGTGTACATTAACATCAAATAATCATTAACGATAAACACTTATGACTTTTCCACATACTGATAGAATTCTTGAGAGGTATGGTATGATAATCAGGTAGGTAGTTTTTTTTATCAGAAGATTCTGATAGTGAATTTACTGAAATGTTAGTTTGAATAACTCAGACTTGTCATTATAAATCGCTGTCGAAATAGTGGATTGTTGATTTGAACAAAATGGCTCCTGGTCTGCTCATCATTATTCTGCTAAAAATCACTTGATTACAGTTTCCAAACAAGTCAATTACACCCACTGCCTTGTTGAGCATGGTGTGTCACACCAATAATTGGTCATATAACAGAATTGAGCTTACGGGTGAGTAAAAACTTGCACCTTTCGAAAAATCATCAAAATTTGACTATAATACCGATCATGGGAATTTCTTTATGCATATTTGTGTCAAGAACAAAATAATATTAGACGCATTGCAAATTCTTGAACCGGCTTTCAATTTGTGGGAATTACAGTAGTGCCTTCAGAAGCTACCTGGTTTTTAAGAATACTTCGAAATCACGAAGAAAGATTAATAAATTTAACTTTAATGCCGCGATACCACTCGAGTCGGTTTCTTATGTTCTTGCATGGGTGGTTAGACACTGCATGTGTGGTTTTATGGAGGAGCGCCACAACTAATATGCTTCTGCGGAGGAACAAATTTATCTATATACTTATGCGGAAGAACCTCCTTAACAACAGAACTTTCAAAATGGCGGCTGACACAAGGATAGGAAACAGAATCACTCTTATCATGAAGGCAATGTAAGTACAACTGCGGTGTCTAACTATCCATGGTTCTTGATGAAGCTTTTGGTCATGTAGTTGGTCTCAAACTTTCATATGAAATTTGAAATCACACATTGTAGAATTTAGGCCAAAAATATCACGTCTTGCAAATATATACTGTACAGTTGCTCATACTATAGCTCATGTCATAATTGCAATTTTCTCTCCCGAAAGAACGAACAAACTATCACCTATATGATGAAACTATTTGGTCCTTTACACAAATCCAAACAAATAAAATGTAAATTAGGTAAAACATATTAAAATGATTTTCTAAAAGGTGCAAGTTATCTTTGACTCATGCAGTATTGTGTGAAAATTTATACCATACTTACTGAGAAATTTTCCCCAATCCACATTATCTTCATGTTTATATTATTGTCATCTTTCAAAGCATACTAAAAGACAAAATAGAAACATGTGCTCATTTGTTGAATGAAATTAAACTGAACAGAAAATCTACAGTACAGTCCTTTCGTAACTTACTGTAACATCCCTGGATTCTTTAGAATTTGTTTCTGAATTCATAAGATTTAATGAAGTTCACAGAGGTTCTTTATGAATTCGTAACTGTTTGTATGAATTCGTAAACGGTCGTATGGATTCATAACGGTACGTAGGATAGGAATTCACAACAGTTCTTAGAGCTTCGTGAGAACGCTTATGAATTTGTGGATGTTCTACCTTACAATAAAACGTTAGGCAATGATTATGAATCAATATGAAAACATGGCTAAGGCAGGCTAAGTGCCGTTGTTAGGAACAGACAGGGCCTCAGACAGTGAGTGATCTTTTTTTTTATATATATATATTCCAATAAAAAGTTACAATGACATATTACTAATTACACTACTTACAATATTACTGTACTATACTACTAAAACGATACCACAGGGAGCAAAAGGATGTGCCTACCCTGCAGCCATTACATAGAGCTAAAACTACTAATGTTTACAATAAACGAAACTACTACAACAAAAACAAGCACAATGCAAATAAAAGAAAAACAATTACTTAAAGGGGACGTGGTGGTGGTGGTTGTGTGGCTTGTAACGGAGTTTGATATTTTCTAATCTAGTCGACCAGTTTTGTGGATAAAGCTTAAAGTTAAAAGAAGTATACCTTTATTAAGGTCATTGGGAAGGTCTTTATCACCATACAATAAAATCTGCATCAAAACCTTGTTTGAATTAGTGATAAATCCATATGATCGTAATAAAGCTAAAACTCCAGCGAGAAGATCTCTTCGTGGTACTTCAGAGTGATCTTGAGGTCATATAAGCGTAAGGGAGATAAAATCTGGGGGCTGCCAAAAAAATCCATCGTTTACGAACATTTTGCACGACTTAAGGGGATTTTTGACCCAAATATGGCTGATTATAGCAATTATTCCAATAGTGGGGGGGGGGCTGCCACCCTCCTGGCAGCCCTGGCTCATACTGTTCATGCAGTACACATTTTTCTCAGAATAATTATTGCAGTATACACATAATGTTTAAATACAACTTTAATTATATGCAAGAAGGTATTTTTCAGCATGCAGCTTGTGTGATGTTGTAACTTTAATCTGATATCCTATGAATCTATCACTTGGAAGAATTGTTTGACGACTAAACCTCGCCAAGCACCCTGGATAACACAAACTGTCAAAAAGTTTCTGAGGAAAAAGAATCATGCTTATAAAAACTTTGTGAGGAACGGTCAGCCAGAGAATAAGCTTGAAGGAATGCAAAAGACGATATCGGAAGGTGCAAAAAATGATTGAAGATGCCAAACAAAATTACCTCCGTAAGTCAGGGCAAACTTTAGCAAATCCAGGGACATCTAGCAAAACCTATTGGACTTTAATCAATACTGTTCTGAATAACGCGAAGATTCCTCTAATACTACCCCTTTTAGAGAATGGATTATTCATAACGGATTTCACCGAAAAGGCACAGTTATTTAATGACTATTTCATACTCCAATGCACGACGATCGACACTGGTAGTGAAATTTCACAAGAAACACCAGGAACTTCCACTGTGATTAGTGATTTTGTCATCTCTGAGGAAAAGATACTGGCCATCATCAGATCGCTAAATCCTAACAAAGCACATGGCTGGGATGAACTTTCTATAAGAATGATAAAACTAAGTGATGCCTCATTAGTTACTCCTCTTAAGATAATATTCACGAACTGTTTGAGACATAGTGTATTTCCTGAAATATGGAAGTGTGCAAATGTAGTCCCAGTTCATAAAAAAATGAAAATAATGTAAAGAGTAACTACCGTCCTATTTCTCTGCTACCAATTTTTGGGAAGATGCTTGAAAAACTCGTGTACGATTCTTTGTACTCACATCTTGTTTCATGTGATTTACTTAACCTCAATCAATCAGGTTTTCGTCCCGGTGATTCAACAGTCAACCAATTGATCTCCATAACGCATACTATCTTCAAAGCATTTGACTGTATTCCTCCTCTTGATGTTCGTTCTGTGTATCTTGACATTTCTAAAGCATTTGACAGGGAATGGCATGATGGTCTTATTTATAAATTAAAACGATGCGGTGTCTCAGGACAACTCCTTTCTCTTATCCAAAGTTTTTTCAAGGATCGAAAACAGCGAACTGTTCTCAGCGGACAATGCTCTAATCGAGGAGATATTTTAGCAGGAGTGCCCCAGGGTTCTATTCTATTCTAGGACCCTTGTTTTTTCTTGTGTACATAAATGATCTCACTACAGATTTTAAATGTAATGTTAAACTTTTTGCTGATGATACGTCCTTGTTTACAGTTGCCCGAGAAGCTAATGAAGCCGCAAATGACATGAACCATGACCTAGAGCTGATAAGCCAGTGAGCCCATGATTGGAGGATGTCATTTAACCCCGATCCGCAAAAGCAAGCTGTCGAATTATTACTTTCAAAGAAAAGAGATGAAATATATCATGCAGTGATCCTCTTTAACAACATACCCGTGAAAAAAGTAGATGATCATAAACATGTAGGTATTATTTTGGACTCGAAGCTTTCCTTCTCAGCTCATATTAAATCTGCTATCTCTAAAACAAGAAAGGGCATTGGTTTGCTAAAATATCTCTCCAAATACCTGCCAAGACATACCCTAAACGAATTATATAAGCTTTACGTGCGAGCCCACCTAGACTAAGGAGATGTTATCTATCATATTCCAGCTAAAGTATGCGAATTCAGTCAAAACATCAGTTTACCAAATTTAATGGAAAAATTAGAGTCCATTCAGTATTCTGCTGCTCTTGCTGTAACAGGAACATGGAGGGGAACATCACGCGAAAAACTGTACGTAGAGCTTGGTTGGGAGTTTCCGAAGGTGGAGCAGACGCCTTACTTTATTCTATAAGGTTTTTGAATAATCTCACCCCCTTGTACACAAAGGAGCCAATCCCACCACCTCATCAGTCGAATTACTCTCTTCGCAACCCTGGATGTTATTGGGCGAATAAGGGCAAGAACAGAACAATTTCTAACATATTGAAACATATTCAAAGAACTGCAAACAGCATCCACAAAAGCATAAAAGTCACCATAGACTATATCCATCAAATCACGACAATGGAAGAATGCCTGTGTTAGACCTGGAACAATGGATAGGCCAAGTAAAAGTAAACAACGCAACTCGAAATCAAATCCTTCATTCCCATTACATGAAGAAAATTGCAAGTAGAAGTTTGATCAATAAAAATATGCAATTTCTCAAGATGCCAAAATTAACATCCTAGTTGCAGACCTGGTTAGGATAATGAGGAACGTGTCACAGCAGTGTGAAAATAAGGAAAGGGCGAAACATGTGCAACACTTTGTCAACCGGATGCAGTTTTCTGGCTATACCCAAGAAGATCGAATCAAAGTGTACAGAAAGGTAAAAAGGAAGTTTGATAAGATCGTAGAACGTGATATAAAAGGAGAATGTCCAATGTATCGAGGAAATTTTTGGGAATGTGAAAGAAGAGAAATGGAAAAAATGGAGAGAAGGAACAAGTGGTACGAAAGAGGAGGATACGAGACGGTGATGTTCGTGGATGCAACACCAAATGGAGAGCTAGCAGCAGAATGCAAGAAAGCACTTAAAGATTCCGAACTAAAAATACGCATCGTTGAAAGATCGGGAAAATCAATAAGAAAAGTTCTCAGCAAATCGGATCCATTTCAGGAGACTTCTTGTGGCAGAGAAAACTGTAAAGTTTGCGAGATAAACCCAAAAATAAACTGCAGAGCAAGAGACGTCGTCTATAGAGTTACGTGTAACGGTTGTGTGGAAAGAAATAGTAGAGACGGAACCTATATAGGAGAAACAGCACGGAGCATTGGANAAAATTAACATCCTAGTTGCAGACCTGGTTAGGATAATGAGGAACGTGTCACAGCAGTGTGAAAATAAGGAAAGGGCGAAACATGTGCAACACTTTGTCAACCGGATGCAGTTTTCTGGCTATACCCAAGAAGATCGAATCAAAGTGTACAGAAAGGTAAAAAGGAAGTTTGATAAGATCGTAGAACGTGATATAAAAGGAGAATGTCCAATGTATCGAGGAAATTTTTGGGAATGTGAAAGAAGAGAAATGGAAAAAATGGAGAGAAGGAACAAGTGGTACGAAAGAGGAGGATACGAGACGGTAATGTTCGTGGATGCAACACCAAATGGAGAGCTAGCAGCAGAATGCAAGAAAGCACCCGAAAGCACTTAAAGATTCCGAACTAAAAATATGCATCGTTGAAAGATCGGGAAAATCAATAAGAAAAGTTCTCAGCAAATCGGATCCATTTCAGGAGACTTCTTGTGGCAGAGAAAGCTGTAAAGTTTGCGAGATAAACCCAAAAATAAACTGCAGAGCAAGAGACGTCGTTTATAGAGTTACGTGTAACGGTTGTGTGGGAAGGAATAGTAGAGACGGAACCTATATAGGAGAAACAGCACGGAGCATTGGAGAAAGAGCAAGCGAACACTTTTCAAAATTCGAAAACGAAGATAAGAACTCGGTGTTCCACAAACATATGGCAGAGAGACATGATGCGGTTCCGCAAGGACTAGCTTTGGGTTTACAGGCCAAATGCCCGTGATGCGATGCTCAGGCAAATCACCGAAGCAGTCTTCATATCATAGACGAATTAAATCCAACATTGAACACAAAAGAAGAATGGGGAAATTCGAATAAGTTAAGAGAACGCAGAACCGGATTAGAGCCAATTAATTTATAGAACTTAAGATCGAAGAACTGTGAAAGAACGCAACATTCGGGAGATTCAAGCATTCTCACTGAAGAGGTGGCCAGAGGGCTGCGAAAATTTTGAGATAAAAACAAAAAGAAAAATGTGTTAAGTGTGTTAAAAATAATACAGTAGTTTATAACAAGAAGGTATGAAATTACCAAAATAGAACAATTTCAATCCAGCTTCTATCCTAACTGCATATCTGAATGGAATAAACTTGATCCAGAAATCAGGTTTGCACCATGCTGCTGTTTTTAAGAAAAAGATTCTATCAATAATCCACCCCCCCCCCCCCGTTCAAAATCTGTCTTTGGGATTTATGACTCAGTAAGCTTGTCGTATCTTTCCCAAATAAGGGTCGGTCTCAGTAAATTTAAATTTTCACAAATTCGAGCACAATTTTAGGGATACCGTGAATCCAATGATGGCATTGAGGATACGGAACACTTGTTGTTGCCTTGCCCTTCATTTGCCTTTCATTTGACATTCTACGAAGAGATCTTCTCACTGGGATTACGGAATTATTAGGACCAATTGTCCAAATCAACAGCCTTCCAAACGACGTTCTGAATTCTGATACAGCTTTTATTGCATGGTGATACAGACATTTCTAATGACGTCAATAGAAATTTACTCGAACTCACTCTAAATTTCATCATCAAAACTGGCCGGCTCAGTTAGATAATTTGAAACTGTTATACCCCACTCAGCCACAAAGCCCCTATTTTTCCCCGTTTGGTTGTAAGTCTGTTTCACATTTGATGTTAGGCATACATAGAATGGATGAAAATTCATCCACACCAAATTTCAAATATTCAAATCTACAATATTGTAAATTATAAACCCACCCCGATAGCATGGGCTCAGTGTCTTGAGGGGGAGCAGTGGCGGCAGCAGTGACTCTGGAGGGGGAGCAGTGGCGGTAGCTGCTGTCGTTATTGTTCTCTCGGCCGGGGTTTCTGTTGTTCCGCATCATCGCCTATGCTTGCCTGACCGCCAAAGTGTAACAGGCTCTTATTCATAAGTATCTAATCGTTTACGTGTAGCTTTTTGTAGTTGTATACAGTATTTAGTTTAAGTCCAGTTTCATGTCCTTTATGTAATGGCCATGGGGTAGTCATTGTCTTTTGCTCCTTGTGGTATCGTCCTTGTAGTGTCGTAAAATTCATAAATAGTGCCTTAAGTAATTTCTTTATTGTAAAATTTTAATTGAAAAGGAAAAAAATAAAAAATTGTTTGACTTAAGCAGACATACTGAGATACATGGCAAACAAATGAGATAGCTTATCTTAGAAACACCTGTTGCCTCCTGAAAACATTATAATTGTCTGTTAGCAAAGCTGTGAATTCCACACACTTATGGTAGGATCACGGATATCTTGCATGGAATGTGTTCTTAGCGTAGAAAATTTTGAATAAAAACAATTAGCAAGCAACTGAGATTTCCTTGAATCAAGAATTATTGTTGTCCTGATACAAATCAATGGCATAATTTTGGTGTGAGTAATACAACCTAGTCTGCCAGGAAAGTTGTCCTCTTTCCCTTAAATTTTCAACTGGAATATATAACAGTAAGGGCATTAATTTTATGTTTTGCCAGGCAAGTTACATATTTTTTATTAGAAAAAACTTGACAATAATGCTTTTCTGCCTTTTGTTTTGTGAGTTGCTCTGAAAGCTAATTCATACCACACAGTTTATGGTCAGGTCCAGGAAACATGAAAAATGTCAGGATGCTTGTTCTGGCATCCCGGTTCAAGCCAGACAGAAAAATGCACCAGTTCTTAGGTACATTACCACCTTTCTGAAATCAAATTCAAGCAGCTATTGTGTGCTCTAAATTTTAGAAACCTACAGTATGTACTCTTCATGAGCTTAGAGATAAAACCCATCAATTGGCATTATAACTCACATGCAAAAATATTTTGCCTGCACAATGGAGATACTGTATGGCTGACGCAAAATAATTTAAACAAAGGTGAATTATACATTCCTTTTTCATCCCACACAGCAGTTACCAACAGTCCAGCCCAAAAGGTACTCCAAAGCAACTGATACCCATACTCGAAGAAGTATCTAGGGCCTGTTTAGGCAACAAATTTGCTTCCTGCTTCATAAACTGATTCCTGTTTGGGTAGGCAACTTGAGAATATCTTTCGCACCAAAAGCCAGTTAATGCGACTCATAAACTTTGTTCCATTTGATTCAGCACTTGAAAAAACATTTCCGACTGGGAAACTTCAAAAATTTCACCATTGCACAAAGAATGGGAATCAGTTTTCCAAATCGGCTAGGTTGGAAAACATGAATATTTGTCCTATCCACAGTAGCGAGTGGAATAAATTGAAAGAGAGCTGCGAGTAGAGTTGAAAAAGCCGGAAGAGTCACAAAAGTGACAACAAACAATGGTAGAACAATAGACATATTGTTTAGAAACAATTGATGTGGTGTAAAACTCTGGTGTTGCAATTACAAACTTTCCACCCTGGTTCTCTCACGTGAGAATATTTCGTTCTAGCTACGGCCATCAAGCTCTGATGCAGAATTATAGTTGCGAGTGAATGCAAATATTCCAACTTGGCAAATCAGGGAAAAATTTGTTACCCAAACAGGCAATGGAAATGCAATTAGGTATCTGTTACCTGTCTGGTACCCTTTACCGGACTGGCCAAACTTTTAAGTCTGGAACAGAGAGAGTTTGCAAAGTGAGCACAGAAGATGGCATGTGCGCCTCATTATTGTTTTAAAAACAATGACTCTATTGTTCTTCTTTCGTTATACTTAAAATTGCGCAATGTTCCGCGCGCACAATATAAAATGCAGTCTGGGATGCATGCATGAGTTTTAGCAGAGTTTTAGCAGTAATTGTCTACTTGCTAAAATAACATCTACACCACTATTGACCATCAACATAATGCAAGCAACCCATTCCCTCGCGAGTGATCACAACAAGAAGTACTCAAGTAGCTTCTTAGCATTGCCACTCTAAAATTTCCTTCAAAAAAAAATTTAGAATTGCTACTCTGAAATTTCCTTTCACAAAATTGTTTAAATGACGATGACTGCATCTCCAGTGCCTGCCAGTGGAGCAATTGCAGCCAGGAAACAAAAAAGCTAGATTAAAAATTACCTGATGTCTTACAGGACCATCATCCAACTTTGGACAACTCTCTCCAGGACTATCTCTCTTTTTCCTCGACGACAAAACGCCTTTATTTGCATTTAGGCCAATGTTGATCCGGTCAAAAGTGCCTAGGCCAATGTCCTTGATGTGAGCTTTCCGACTCTGTGCTTTAACAACAGTAACGACCAGCGCGAAGAAGAACTTCAATAAATATTTCTTTAACCCCATTATTTCATAATTGTTCCAGATTTGAAGGATCGAAGTGCGAAAATGAAAGTAGTAAGGATTTGAAACTCTTCCTTGTCGAAGCTTCGAGGCTACACGTTTGTTTTCTTGTGCAAAAAGAAACATAGATGACGTCACGATAGGTGCTATATTGTATTAGTACTTCATGTAAAGATCTGAAAAGATAGATATTATCAATTATCAAGCAAATCTATCGTGGTGTTGTGTGGTGAATTTGTAACAAAGCAACAACCAGTCACCCAGGTGCCATGAGCAAATAAACGTTTATATCTTCATCTTAATGATGTATTCGTGTAACGTGATAAACAGGTGCTGCAGCACTAATCTGTCACTATGCAACCACTTTCCAAAAATACGTTGACCGTTGAACAATTATTTATAAGCAACTCAATAAAGCCCAAGGTAAAGCTGTAAAGATAACAGATATCCCACAAATGCATTACATAAAGAACATAAAGAACTAAACTTTCTCAAAATAAACGACCTTTATGAACTGAAGATTCTGAAATTCATGCACCACATAAACCATAATGTTAATAACGTGCCTGAAATTGAAGTGTTTCAAAACTACTTCCACACTAATGAAAGCAGGTATGATTGTGAAACACGCCAATATAAAAACTACGAAATCCCTAAAACACAACGAAAATGGGGTACCAAAATGCTTTTAAACAAAACAAAGGAGCTCGATTATGGAATAACCTCTTTAGCAACGTTAAAACACAAAACAGGTAAAAGGGTTTGCAAAAAACATAAAACGTATAATGATAAATAACTATTAAATCGACTAGTTCACGATTCCTACATTCCTTGCATATCTAGCCTTTTTCTTTTTAAATTTTGAAATGACTGTATTAGCAACATTGTATGCATTTTAGTGCTTCCTCTTTATGTATACGGCCCAGGCTCTATAAGTGATGCCTCTCCTGGGTCGTATAGAATACATTTTTTGTATTAGGATGTATTCTATGAATAAAATTGAATTGAATAAAAATAGTCCACAAGTATTTTTCATAAGAAATTATTTATAAGAAACTCAACTCTCAGATCACTAAAACATTTAAAAATTTTAGTAATGGGACAAAACTAGCTGAGAAGCTTTTTGTTTTAGTCAAGGATATGTAATCCATAGCCATGATTACACTTTATTTTCGCTTGTTCCTTTGTAGAAAGCTAGAATCAGGTAGAAAGGTTTTATAAGAACTTCGTTGTGAAATGTTCACTAGTACGAGTGCAGGAAATCTGAGAAACACTCGAAAAACCTTGAGTACTTAAATAATGATAATTTTAAGAAAATTCCAGTATTTGGTCAAATTCTTGGTGTCTTATAACAAAAAATACGTAGAGTGAGAATGATATCCATATTATATTTAATTCGACATAATCAGTATTCAGGAAGGCCTAAGGCCAAAATTATTAGACTCAAATCATTGTGTTAGAATTGTCCGTGAACGTTTCGAATCAAGCATGATTCATTATCAACCCATGAAACTAAGAGAAAAAATACTTGTATCACACAGCCAATGCTTTCATCAAAATAAAATTTGTTTCTCAAACACTGTTGATTTTTCAATAGACGATTACGCTAAAAGCGGCGACGAACTTTTCTCCGAGATGCATTGCGGTCCAATTAAGAATCGTTAACCATTCTATGGGAATTCGATAAAATAACAATGCATTTTGGTAATCAGTTTCAGTTTCTATCTGCCATATTTAGCGCAACTGTTTATTGTTTGTTGTTTTTAATTCCTCTGAATAAATAAGAACCAAATTTTGATTGGCTGACAACTCCAGGAATTTGACCAATCACATTTTGCCAAGAAGGTTTTGCTATCCTTCTTGATCAGCTTCTACGACAGGGACATTTTTATTACATAATATTTCATAACAAATTTGCTACGCATAGTCTAGTGCACAAATACTTTTGGGAAACAATTTTTTTTTTTTTTTATAAACCAATTCAATTACATTACAAATATTGTACCCTACTTTACGCAAAAAGAAAACTACTCTACAGTGAATACAAAGACGACTGCACTAGAGATGACACAGCTGGNGGAAACAGGAGTCGCCTATCACCCCATAGACTCTACGTGTACTTCGTACCGTGAGTCAAAAACGGTAAAAGTTGGTCTACAGCAGCTCTAGCTGTCCAGAAAACAATATAGAGGGGCTGCGCCCTAAATGGTCGGCTACCGTTTTTCATCATATCTGACCACGCTGCAAAATCTTCGTTTTGAAAGGACTTTGGGTCTAGCTTTTGTAAAATAGCTTGCTAAAATTCTTTGCTGATGCTATTTCTGAGATTTGTTCTTGTTGTCTTTGCTTTATAGTGCCTAGCTTCGGCGTCAAGGATACTTTAAGAACACTTACTTAAAATGTTTGTTTTCCTTTCTGTTTTCCAAGTAACTTGGAAAACAGAAAGGACCAAGTACCATATTTATTTTCCTCGTGTCGCCTTAGGATTTGAAATACAGCACAACTAGGGTTTGTTTATAGGCAACTCCAACCCTCAAGATGTGATTTTTAAAGAAATATAAAAAAAATTGGCAAACAGTATAGAAACCGGGGCTTTCTTAACTAGAAGTCTAATTGACCTGACTGCGTCCCTATTGGTCGGCCTTTGGATTTAATCTTATTGGCTGCCCAGTCGTCAACAAGGAGTCACAAGGTCAAATCGAAAATCTCTAGATACTGGTATCATAAATCTTGGATTCGTTGTCAATTACTGCGTTGTTGATTTCATTTGTGGTGGGTTTTAGTGTTTGTCTATTTCATTTCATCATTTCATCTATCAATATTTAGAAATCTAACTATATTATTGGAAGACCCCTGCAAAAATCCCCCCACTTACTACAGGGGGGTGGAACAGGGGTTCAAATCTCCCTTCTCCCTTCAAAATTTGATGATTTCTCCCTTCTCCCTTCAAAATATTACAGTTTCTCACTTCTCCCACGGATTTTTCAATCTCCCTTTGTGTCTAAAGTTGGTCTTGTTTTCATACGAATTTGGTCTTGTTATCATTGTTTTCAATTTTATTGGCTACCTAACTATAAATCTGGTGGCCACCACCCTTAAATCCGTTCATTCTCTTTAAAGTTTGATTTAATCTGCAAATGCTCGCTTCTTCCCTAATCCATATGGGCTTTTATCAAGCTACCATTTATGGGGGGGGGGGTTGATTCCACCCCCCTCTGAAAACAGCCTTAGACTAACCAGAATTCAATATAACTTGGCACAGTTATAGAACAAGTAATTTTTAACATGTAGCACAATTTGGGTGTGGTTGCCACGCCCTATGACGTTACAGTGACGTCATAAAGCTGAAAATTGACGAAAATCAGGTTCTCAACTTAAATTTGAGTTTAAAGAAGATTTTGCAGGAAATGTATGCGGTTTTTGGTCTAGTTTGTCAGAATACTTGCTGACAAATGTTATTTTATTGTAAATAGCGATTTTGGAATGTTATTTTGGTAGAAATTATTCACTTCTGATGACGTAATTTATGCTAT
>REGM01000037.1:827041-885267 GCA_004194415.1 Aurelia aurita
TTGGTTCTTGAATTCCGGTTCTTAAATTAGGGTGTCTAAAATTGGTTCTTGAATTCCGGTTCTTAAATTAGGGTGTCTAAAATTGGTTCTTGAATTCCGGTTCTTAAATTAGGGTGGTTCTTGGTTCTGGTTCTGGTTCTGGTTCTTGGTTCTGGTTCTTGGTTCTTGAATCTTGAATAAGGGACTCCCCTGAAGACCAGGAATGGGAACTTCGGCAAGATGGCGGGCAGATGCTTTGATTTCAAAGGGAGGCCAGCCTCCAAACCGATTAAATCTCAATTTTTCTTCATTTTTCCAAATTTATAGATGGAATAAACAGTTGCCATTCACTACTGTTCTTGAATTAGGGTGTCTAAAGTTGGTTCTTGAATTCAGGTTCTTAAATTAGGGTGTCTAAAATTGGTTCTTGAATTCCGGTTCTAAAATTAGGGTGTCTAAAATTGGTTCTTGAATTCCGGTTCTTAAATTAGGGTGTCTAAAATTGGTTCTTGGTTCTTGAATCTTGAATAAGGGACTTCCCTGAAGACCAGGAATGGGAACTTCGGCAAGATGGCGGGCAGATGCTTTGATTTCAAAGGGAGGCCAGCCTCCAAACCGTTTAGATCTCCATTTTTCTTCATTTTTCCAAATTTATAGACATGCTAAACCGCTAAACCAATTCCAATTCCAAAAACAAACGTGAAACGGTATAAATAATGTTCGGAAAAATCCCGTGGCTAGCACCATGATAATGCGCATCGGAAAAGCACGATATCATCTACGATTGATTTGAAAATCCTCCCTTGTCCCTTCATTTTTTTTTCTCCCTTCTCCCTTTCAGAACTTTCAGAATTCTCCCTTCCCTTGTAAAATTTTGGTCATTCTCCCTTCTCCCTAAGAAAATTAAGAAAATTAAAAGTAAGGTCTGAAGAATTGAATCACAAGTTTTTTCTGCTGCTTTTATTGCAGTATGCCAAGTGGGATTTCATTTGTAGAGATAGAGATGATTTATCTTTACTGTTTCACAGAGTAGAACAAACTGTCTTTCCTTAAAGTAAAAAAACATTTTATTGTTTGTTAGACCTGTGATATTATATTACGGAATAGCACACTTTCCCGTGGTTCTCCATTAGAAACGCATTCAGCCTAGTTTCCATGTGCTCAAGCAATGTATGTACTCTCGCCGTCAGAACTATGACAATAGGAATGGACCTTAGACTGGCAGTTCCCCTGAGACCTATAAGATTGGATTCTCCAGATCTTACTTTGAATATGCTCAATGAGCTGAACTCTTGCTCGTCGTTAAGGTAAACGAATTTTCGACCCAATTTGCTCGTCTGGTGAGTCCCCCTTCACCGCGATGATGCAGGAAGGCGTACATGACTCTCTGGTTTGGCCTTCACAATGAACATGAAATGTTATAGCTCATAACTCCATTTTCAGATAACTAAATTCTTCTCACGATATGCCAAACTGTAAGTTGAAATACCTAGCATGTAACTAGAATAAATAGAAATTGCCAGATTCAGTACTTTTTGCTCTGCGTTTAGTCAAACGTCGGAACTTTTTTTTGGGACACCCGGTAGACTTACGGAATATATTGTTTTTTCAATTTTCTTATAATTTTCTGCTCTTAGGAAATCTACAAAAATAGACTTAACAACTTGACTTTATTGGCTCAAACAGAAATGAAATTTCCAAAACGGAAACTTGCTCTCCCGTAAGGTTTAGAGTTCTACAAGTCTTACACGCAAAGATTTCCCCTCGAATTTAATAACAAGAAATAGACAATAAGTAAGAATACGAGCAAATGTTAGTTATTAAAATTGCAATTTGAATTACTTTACAGAGCTTGAAATTACTTTCTCATTTGGCAGTTGATTTACTTGTGGCTCACAAAGTTTCATTCGAAATCCGAAAGAAAACGGAAAACAGACTACAACCAATTTATGAGAATCGAAAACATATACTTAGTAACAATTATTTGGTTAACTATAAAAAAGGACAACAAGATGTTACTAACATAATCAGATCGCAATGATGATAGGGCTAACAAGCAAAATCTCAAGGCATACAGTCGGGACCTTGATTTGATTGGACAAATAAAACAATCTAAAAGAATAGAATTAGGCAAGCTTCAGTTATTTCAGTGGCCATAAAAAATCACTCTATAATAATGATCTGACTCCTTATATTCGGGAAAGAAAGCAAGATCCCAAGGCATAAAGGCTTGGTGAACACTCAACCAATATACTCTTTGTTATTAATTTTATCTGCACATTTACCCAATCATAGCCACAACAGTGCGTCTTTAAGCCTGATTCCCATACAGTTACGAGGATAATGTGATCCCGCCTCCAGAAATATGACAATATCAATTAATATTAAGCTTCCTAGCTATAGTACGACATCCACTATTGTTCTCCGATGTTTTCGTGCAGCCTAAGATGCGACCATATGGAAGCCAGGCTTACGGCAAAAGAATTCGGGAAAAATATTTCTCTCTCTACCCGATGAAACTTCCGGCCCCAGTTACAAAAAGTAATACCCTCAACCTAAGAGGTTGGCCTCATAAGTATCGTATTGAAAATCCACATTTTACATCATTGCTGCCGAGATAATGAGTCAAAATTTAACTCTTTTTATCAGCCATTTGCCTGCCGTGACAATGCACCGTTTAACATTTCGCGCTTGAAAGCACTTGATGATCGATTGTCCTGTGAGTCTACATTGTTCATACTTTCGAGATTTATAGATACGCTTCAAGAATTTTTTAAATTAATGAGTCGTATTGTAACAGCAATGGCACAATCGCGCACCCAAATATGGTCGGGGAACAGGATTTGAGAATTGGCGATAGGCCTAAATTACTTTAGCTTTTGTGTAAGGAAAGTCTCCAAAACCCATGTTTGTCACGAATACCAGAATAAATGTGCACCTTTTTAAATCGATCTATGATTTAACAACAGATATTTTAGCACTGCGTGTTGTTCACAAAAGACATATATAACAACCATAATCATTATCATAACCTTATTTGCCTGTAAGCCCTGATCCTTGCGATCTGTATAAAAATATGCCCGTCGAATTTTACTCATTGTAATCAAGTCGTTATGGCTTAAAAAGCCACTGGTGTATGGACAATTACTACAAAGTTCCGATTGAGCATGAGTTAAATCTCACCGAGTTCTTGCCCAATTCTATAGCTAACCATTTTGTTCCAGTCGATTCTCGTTCGAGTGAGAGGCAGTTGCCTTCGCAGTGCTTTGAATGTTGTCTCAGACATTACATGGTAATTCTCGCCTATGGCAGACTGTTGAAGAGAACAAAATAGGATATATTGGTATCACAAAAGTACAATTCTACGAGTAAAAAGGTTTAGACTAGGAGAAGAACTGAAAAAGGGACAAGTGTCTATCGAAACATTGCGCAGATAAACGAAATCGAATTCATGTTATGATAACTCTGTTCTTTCAAGGACAACAAACTAAGTAAAAAGCTTGTCGAAGCTAGACATCAGACTTAACAAAGTGTATTAAGGAAACTTCTTGGCATATTGTTGAATGGAGTTCGGTATTGTTAAGTTAAAACACCTTACAAAACATCACGCATAAGCGATAGAGCAATGAGAATGCAAAAACCATTCCTACCACACAAACGCAAGGCAAACCAACTCACTTTAGTTCTCCTACAAACGCCTAATGAACAAGCAACACCACTGTTACATAACTGATGAATAAACCATTTGTCTTCCTCAATAGCTTAACAAGTAAATAAATGTTAAAACGGGTCTCTTGAATAAATAAAAAGATTTCAGCATACCTGATAAGTCTCCTCTGCTTCTTTAATAACTTTGGCCAGTTCTTTTGCTGTTCCAGCTGGATCCTGAAAAAGTAAACATATCGTATCGTGGGTGAAACAAAACTGCATATTTCCCGTATTACCTATAAATGACTTCACGGTACATCTACTGAAAGTTCTCCACCAAACATTGCAATGCATGGATGCAGTATAGTTTCTCCTTGCGCGATGGGGATTCTGGACGAGGAGCAGTGGTGGCCGCAATCGCTGTCGTTGTTGATTTCACGGCCGGGATTTCTGTTGTTCAGCATCACGCGCCTGCACTGGCCTGACATCAAATGTGAAACAGGTTTCTAGTATTAGCAGTATTTAATCGTTGATGTGTAGCTTTTTGCAGTTGTTTATCAAGTTGTCATTTAGTTGTATGTCTTTATGTAAAGACTACGGGGTAGTCATTGTCTTTGCTCCTCGTGGAATCGTCCTTGTAGTGTTGTAAAGTAATTCATATGCAGTGTCTCAAGTAGTTTGTTCTCGTAAAAGTTTTAATTGAATATAAAAAACAATCGGCAAAAAATGCAGACGGATTATTTATATCGAGAGGTTATATGTTTAGGAAGGGTTTATCTCGGTGCATAACCCAATATACAATTAGTAACTAAATTACCGTCGTCTTGAGATCCTTTGTGACTTCTTTATGCGAGACAAGCTGTACATTCCCGTCTTCGTAGTAATGAACCTGAGAAAAAAATTGGAGTTATGCAAAGAAAAACATTAGTTCATAAAGACCATGTGCTCCCCAAGATCCTTTGCGGTCCCACAATGAATTGCATACTGTATGAAAATGATTTTCGCCCAGCAATCGCAAGGTTGCATTGTCTTCTCATTCTTGAAATGAATGTTGTTATGCCATCGCTTTTGAACTCAAACCACAGACATTCCTCAAAATATTTGAAAGATTATGAAAGTTTTGTTCCATGTAGCTATTTATGTTCCTACTATTGTGTGTTCCAGGTATGTTGTCTAGGCCAATATGATGATGTGACCAGTCGGGCCCTTGCAAAGGATCATGGGGAGCACAGGTAGGGATGTACCGGATATCCGGTTAGCCGGATAATCCGGCCGGATTTTCGGTTTTTCCGGATATCCGGTTCCAGCCGGAATTTCGAAGGTTTGGCCGGATTTTTGCCGGATTTTGTAAGTTTTTGTAAGTTTGCGTTAAACTCAAGATAGACGTACAAGGTGTTCTAGGAAAGTTGAAAATCACCCAAATTTGAAAATAATACATACGCATTTGAATTTTAGATATTTTTCACACAATCATCCTATGTTTGGTCAGATCTCATAGAATATTCCCAAAGCAATAATATATTTATCAAACATTGCGATAATACGAAGGAATAAAAATAACTTTTTTTTCCAAAAATAGAATTCTTTTGACAGACACACTGTATGATGACTGTTAGAGAGAGGCACATAGAAAGATTCTGAATTTACAGAGACGAACATGATCAAAGCGTAGTTTCGCAAACAAAAAATTTGATCAAAAGAAGAGTAAAATCCTACAACATTAATTTGCTCACACGTAAAAGTATTTATCTTACCAACTAACTAGGAAAATATCTGTACAATCGATTTTCCGTAAAACCTTTATACTGACGAAAATGGGGGCATTCAGTATTAGATATTGTAGTTCGGAAAGAAATATTTTTAAGTTGTTCTGTTGAAGAATGTGAGAAATTTAATGCAGTTTTTAAAATATTTTTGCGTTTTGATCAGGGGTAATCAGATTAAGATCAGGTGTAAATGTTTTGGCTAATCTTTATTTTTGCATGATTTGTGGGATGTAGCTTTCTATAACAAAATCTTTATGTGGTACAAAACTTGACTATACTGTTTGCCAATATTTTCGTAAATATTTTCTTCTGACACTGGTTACATAAAATCCCCCGAAAAGATTTCTGGAAGTTCAGATGCTCAAAAGAATGCACCCATGATTCAAAAATGTTATCTTATGGGGCGATTTACATTAATGATTTAAAAGGAATATAACCCTAAGGCTACAACAAGCTACAACCAACGTTTGTTTGTTATTGAGATAAAAGATACGTCTAAATGCCAAGGCAAGTTGTTTAAACTGACTGATAACTCCGTGGAACACTCTCCCCACACAACTAATGAATCTCCAGAACACAAAATTGTTACGATTAGTCTTGTCAATGAAAAAATAAATGAAAGGTCTTTGTGTGCTAAAGAGCCCGGAATCCTGTTGAGTAACAGTCACAGAAAATCACCAGTTAAGATCTGAAACAAACTGTAAACTGATCTTACAGTGATGAATGAATAGGGAGATACCACCCTACCATTTGGTGGTTCTCTAATGCTTACATCAACATGAAATAATCCGGCCGGATTTTTTCAATTTCGGCCGGATAATCCGGTTCCAGCAGGATTCTGAAAACCCTGATCCGGTACATCCCTAAGCACAGGGTCTTTAAAAACTTAAGATTGGTAGGGTCCGAAATTGGCTACGTCTTTACAAGCGAAGGCTGGGATTAAGTGTTTTCAAAATTTGAGGGAATATTGGCCAATGGAACAATGTCCGTTTTTAATTGTAAACTCGTTGAGTACTTTTACTGCTATTTATGGGAGGTCTGATCAATGGAAATTGTATATTCATGTTAAAAAAATTGGACACTGGATATTAAAGGGAATAAGTTAAAAGATGAGATCTCATAGGTTTATAAACAGCCTATTGTATTTTATAATCCAACAAGTGGGCAAAGAAACAAAAACCAAAGAAAACAATGGCGTGTTTTGGTTTTTCTTGATCCTATTTATAGACGGGCGCCTTATAGCTCAGGTAATTCACTTTAAGGTTAATATATTGAGGTTAAGAAAAGAAGTAGAGTAATGTTAATATAAATTGTAAATTAATATTACCTGCACACGTACTAGACCCTTCAATTCACAGCTAGCATTAGGCTTTAGAGTAACTACCCATTCTGCACGCCATCTACCATTCCTAGGAGAAAGAGATGCAAATAAAGTTCAACTCGTGCTGTGAAAAAGATGCATTTTTTGAGAAACTAAGAGATTAGCACAGGCTTCAAATCTTTAAAAATTCTAGTGTAAATGGCTGTTACATCTTTATAAGGAATGAATGCCTTGAAAGGAACTTTAGGTACATTGTAATTCTAACGTGCCATTTAGTGTTGTTTTATAGTCTCATTATTTTCAAAATCACAGTGCAACGTTTTCCTGTTTCTGACAAGAATTCCAGGAAAATTTCAAAAAATTATTCAAACGATTATCACTTAAAATTTGATGGAGGAAAACTAGCAGAATTTTCAAGAAAACCGTATAGTTTATGAAGGTATGTAATACAGTGGTAAGCAGAAGTCTGTCGCTCTTCCGGTTAACGATTTCAAAATATGATGATAAAAAATCTTAAACAAGTTGAAATTTAAAAACCGCTATAATTTTGAAAATAATCAAGATATCAAAAAAGTCAAAGGAAGAATGACAGTAAAGTATCTAAAGTTCCTTTCATGCCAGTCAATCTAAAGAGAGATGTATTAGCCCTTTACACTAACGTGTTCAAAGATTCGAAGCCTATGCTTAAAAGCTATAAGTTTTATCCTTTGCTTATATTTTCAACTAACAGCTTGATACTTATGCTCCTGGGACAGTAAATGAATCCCTTAAAGGGAATAACCCGAGTTAAAAGATGAGATCTCATAGGTTTATAAATAGCCTTTATTAGATTTTGATAATCTGATAATCCAGTATTTGATAATCCAGCAAGTGGGCAAAGAAAGCAAAGCCAAAGAAAACAATGGCGTGTTTTGGTTTTCTTTATCCTATTTATAGACGGGTGCCTTATAGCTCAGGTCATCCACTTTGAAGCAGAATAAAAGTGAATTTTTTTGCAGTCAGCATCACTCATTTACGAACGTCTAAATCTGCCTTAAGACAAAAATTTGCTTGAAACGGTCTACCCTCAAATTGATGATGTAGAATCTAGTCAAAATCTTAAATAATACACAGCAATATTTTGTTGATTTTTTGGTATGCTGATTCCAGAGTTACAGGTGATATTGTTAGAAATCAATGGTTTAGAAATGGCCTAAATCGATCGAAAACATGGATCAAATGTCGTAAAGACTGAACTTGGAAGGGAAAGAGAAAAATATAACTTTTTCATATCAACACAAAGACTTCATTGAAAATACAGAAGAGCGAACGTTTTTGAATTGGTAGAGGTAATAATAATATTGCGGAAGAATCGAGTTACTGCTTGTGCAACTGATAATAACTCATCTACTTCTCAGTTCTTCAGTCGTTTCCAAGAGCTTTCTTATTCTCTTGTCTGGATCAGTCTTTCGAAACTTTCATCGTTGGTTTTCAACTGATTTAAACTGTTCCCATCCAAACAATTTTGAATAAATTGCTTGTTGCGCAAGAAGTAGGCAGACGAAAATTAAAGTAAAATTGTCGATTACTATTAGAGATAATGAATTTGATTATAGATTTATCATGCCCTGCAAAGTGGGAACTATTTTTAGCTCAATGGGTATAAAAAGGAAAGGGCAGCTTATGCAATATGGACGCGATATTAAGAAAACTTAAGTGACAAGGGGTGTGTAAAAAGTTCGGGGTATTTAAAAAAAGTCTACTGTGCATCCTACTTACCAAAAGTTGTGCGGTTGAAATTGATGATGTTCTATACAAATAGTCAGTATTACTCCACTATCTCCTTCTTTGCCATAAACCTATAAAGAATGAAACAATGCACTTCGTTGGTTGGTTATGTGACGAATAAATCTAAGCAAAAATATGGGAAAATCTGTTTCAGAAAAACTTGATACATTTTCCTGATAATTGTTTATGATTTTACATTTGAAAAAAGTGATCTTCTTTAAAACTGTTGCTGATTATGTCTTCCTTGCTAGTTTTGAGAGTTTTCATACCGTATGTCTCAGAAAAAAGTACCCCTGTTTGCGTCGCTGCACAATAAACTAAGAAATCAGTATCAACAAGTGTCAATCTAGAGGCTTCAACTTAAATTTCGATGCAAACCCCATGAAAATCGTTCAAGAAACTGCTGATTTATCATCATTTTAATCCCCAAAATATCAGGTAGACCAAAAAGAACTTCACATGTTTGAACATTTGTGATGCCAAGAATACTTGAGGTAGTGGATTCAATCGATGTTTGGTTGATAGCCAAAAGGCTGAAGTATTTCTTGTGATTTTTGTTTCATTTTACGAGCATTGGAAATATAGGTAAACATTAATTTACAAAAACTCCGTAACTTCGAAATGCGTGAAAAGAGGTCGAAAACCATCGATCTACAGTAAATTATAAACAAGCTCCTCACATATATCATTCTACGCAAGAGTCGAGAATCAAATCTTTATAAAAGCAATAACGTATATGATCTGATACTTTTGAGCTCAGAAAAATAGAAGAAAAATCACACAAAATACTTCAGCCTTTCGGCTATCAACCAAACTTTGATTCATTCTAATACCTAAAGTATTCTCAGCACAACGAATGTTCAAACATGTTAGTGCTTTTTGGTCTACCTGGTAGGTCCTAGATAAAACTAGAAAGGTATTTTTAAACAAACACCTGGGATTTTCAAGGAAATGAGCTATAGCTATTGAATCCTTCTTTTAGATTTGAAACAGGAGTGTTGCATGTCTTACAAGCAAAATTGCACGTTTTCAATGAGAGATAACAAAAATCAACTGGCAATGAGTTAATCGATGGCATAAACAACAACTTTAAAACGGCCTTGCCATCAATAATTTTGAAATTGCAGTAAAACGAGACAACAACATTTTGTTCTGCCTATTTGTTTTGGAAGCAGTTCAAGAGCTTCATTATTTGCGGTGAAGCAATTTCCATTTGCATGGATACATTTTCCACAGCAATATTCGTTGTTGCTTCACCAGAAGCTCTGCTTTCACGTTTGGCCAACTTTTGAAGTTGAAGATATGATAAATCAGCGAGTTCCTGAGCGATTTTCACGGGGAACTAAGTTGAAGCCTGTAGGATACCTTTATTAAAAAATATGTCCGATAATAGTTATTAGCTTTGTGCAGCGATGAAAACGCGGGTACTTTTTACTGAGACATAAGAAAGTTTTCTTTTTTTCTGACAAATGGAAAACGTATATTCTTAGAGCTTAAAAAGTAGCTGTGTACTTAACACGAAAGGATAGATACTTCGTGAAAGGGAGAGAGCTTCCAAAACAGATTCTTTCTTTTTTGCTTCTTTTCAAAGGAATTAATAATACTGTTATGATCATAACTTATAGGACAATAACAATTCTGAGCAAAATTTATATTTAAATAAAAATTAAAATGTTGGCTTTTAATGGACATCTTCATTTGGTACATAGTCTCCTCAAAGCATGAGCGCCTTTTCGGACATTCCATGATAGCAATGCTCTCAAGGACGTCTAACATCAATAATCAATATTGGAATTTTCAAAGATTTAATCTTATTATGCTAAGAGAGATTAGAGATTAAACACTACTAACGGTGCAAGCTCCACTTGGGTAATGATTTTTTACATAGGCCTGAAGTTCACTATCTACAGCTGATCTCCATGATTCCACATTTGCACCAGCACTTTCATTTGGCTCAACATTTGTTGCTTCCTGTAAAATATGAACGAAGAAACTATATCAAACGTTAAAAATTCCGACGAGCAGATTCCGTACAAACATTTTCGGACAAACAGTTTCGGACAATCTTTTCAGCAATTCCGACAATGTTAGAGAAATTTGGACGGGTATGGAAAATCACCTGTGTATATATACATATAGTTTACTTTAATTATTTTACAATAAAATAGATACAAGATTGCAGATCATATTTTGTTGAAAGTTTTCAATGATTGTCAAAATAAATTTTGGCAAAAAATAACATGTTGTCTCACTGAACAGCTCTCTCGACACATTCCTTTTCTATGCAAAATGTTTGGTGCACAGTTTTCCCATCTTAAATAAAAAAAGGACAGTAAATATTTTGACCACAGAAATTTTGGACGGCAACATTTTATGGCGTTTGCGATTTCTAGAAATATTGAACTAATAATTTCTTGCATTCCATGTATGACTTATCACAACATCGTGTGAGTTTCCAATGAAATTTGTAGCCGATGCAAGTGAAGTTCTAGTGGTACGGCAGTCTATTCAGATTATACTTCACAGCACGACGCAATATTTCTGCACCCACATTTAAACTAGCAGAAACCTAGGACATCAAAATGTGAGGCTAACTCTAAACTGGGATTTGGAAATGAAAATCTTAAAAATTAAAAAACTAAACGGAGAATAAATTCAACTTTAATTTACAAAACCTATTCAATGGAAACAATTTTGCTGACTCCAGTAGTTTGTGATTTGTTCCACATGTAATTTAAAATATAGTATCAGTGATTAAAAAGGCATCCACATAAAACTTGTAAGCTTAAATATAAGAGAAGAATGCTCTCTCTGAAAGTTGTGTCCCCCATGGTATCATCCCAGTATGTAGTGTTGTATAGTTGTATGGGGTGTCACAAGGATATGTTGTAGGTCCAATCCTAGAACAATCCAAAAGGCATCCACATAAAACTTGTAAGCTTAAATATGAGAGAAGAATGCTCTCTCTGAAAGTTGTGTCCCCCATGGTATCATCCCAGTATGTAGTGTTGTATAGTTGTATGGGGTGTCACAAGGATATGTTGTAGGTCCAATCCTAGAACAATCCAAAAGGCATCCACATAAAACTTGTAAGCTTAAATATGAGAGAAGAATGCTCTCTCTGAAAGTTGTGTCCCCCATGGTATCATCCCAGTATGTAGTGTTGTATAGTTGTATGGGGTGTCACAAGGATATGTTGTAGGTCCAATCCTAGAACAATCCAAAAGGCATCCACATAAAACTTGTAAGCTTAAATATGAGAGAAGAATGCTCTCTCTGAAAGTTGTGTCCCCCATGGTATCATCCCAGTATGTAGTGTTGTATAGTTGTATGGGGTGTCACAAGGATATGTTGTAGGTCCAATCCTAGAACAATCCAAAAGGCATCCACATGAAAGTTGTAAGCTTAAATATGAGAGAAGAATGCTCTCTCTGAAAGCTGTGTTCCCCATGGTATCATCCCAGTATGTAGTGTTATGTTACGACAGTGTTATGTCGTTGTATGGATTGCCACAATGAACTGCTCTAGGTCCAATCCTCTTTACTTTGTATGTAAATGATATGCCAAACGCCACTCACTTAGAACCAAGGCTGTTTGCCTATTATACAAACTTATTCAATTTCGGCAAAAATGTTTTGACGATGATCAACAACACAAATGTGTAGCTAGAAAAACTAGACAACTGGCTCAGAGCTAGCTAGTTATTGGTTCACACTGGTAAGACAAAGCTGCATATTCCAATCAGCAAAATAAAATCAATTAATCATTCTTACATTGTAAATTGGGTGACAAACTAAATCCATCTGATGACATTAAATGTCTGGGCATTAAGTTAGACATAAAAGTTTAAAGTGAAATAATTAAATATACATCTATGGTTTCGAAACTGAGGGATTACATGCCAAAAACATGCCTAATGTCGCTATACGACTCATCAGTTCTCTCAAAAATATCACATGACTTTGAAGCATATAAGCGTCACAAAATAACCTGAAAGATCTGCAAGGTTTGCAAAAAAGGATTCTAGGATACTTTAATTCAAAGATCACAGATATTTGACAAATGCAATTCACAAGGAGTCTAACATCCTCAAATTTACTGATTTGTATGACTTTAAGATAATAAATGTTTATGCACAATATGCATTACATGTGTATTACAAAAACTACAAATTACATTCAGTCTTCAAAGAATATTTTAGAAACAAATGAAACTAATCATAAATATCTAACACACTAAAGTAAAGACTATAAAGTTTTCTGCGTAAACAAAACATGGGGAGATAAACTGATACATAATAAAGGAGCATGCTTGTGAAACAAACTTCCTTCCTTAATTAAAGATATTTAAAATCCCTATACTTCCACTAAGAAACTAAAAAAATCTTGATTGACAAGTGTTAAACTAAAACAGAGTGCCAGTACTATATCAATAATCATATAATCCACTTCCTTACTCAAAAATCTAAAATATCTTCATCCTTGTATATTATTATTGTAAGTTTGTTTTGATGTATCATTATACATACTTTGCTTGGCGTTTTATCTTCATTTAATTTATTTGTTTTCACTTTACTTTAGTGGAACAAGCTACAGTAGATAAGCGATGCTTTGCTTGGGTAATGTAGAATACAAGCATTGATATATAGATTTATATTACATTGTAGCAATTTGTATTTTATGAATAAAATTTAATTTGATTGTATATATATATAGTAATTAGCAAGTAGGGTAAGTTGTAACATGTATACATTGTAAATATTTTGTCTGGATTTAAAAGAAACGTGACAAGATTTGTGTAATATCACGTAGACATTTACAGAATAACTACTGCACCTTTCTAAGATGGTCATATTTGAACTTCTGTTTACTTCTTGGATCAGCGAATGCTCCATCCGGCAAAAGTCCATGCTTTGTGATGAGAACCTTTGACAGAATTTAAAATAATTAACAATGACAACGTGTGATGAAAAATAAAGAATCCTCCTTACCTGAATGACAAAAGAATGAAGAATACTGTTATTCTGAAATCTATTAGTAAATGACTGTAGAACAAAAAATTAAGGAAGTCGATTTTCCCTAAATCCTAATAATTAAGGAAGTCTTTTTTGGGACACCCGGTACAAATAATACATTTTGTAATAATATTTTGTAGGCATATACACGACTGCTAGGGCATCAAATTAAGATGAATCCACCCAGTGTACAAGCAACTAGATTTATGAAAACTACCCCCAACAACTTGTACAGTATATGGAGGTCAAACCAATTTATCGTTCAAGATCAAACCTGTTCATCTGCCCCTTCAATCTTGCATGGAGTAAACTGATCCATGTTGTATTGAGCTGCAGTTCTACAAAAAAGAATTTTCTGAAGTTACAAGCACTACTGTATATAAAGCAGTTTTCATATCACAGCAGAACTGCTGTACAGTACATCACAACCATTAAATGACCAGTGATTCTTTTTGAATCTTCACACTTTGCAGTTCTTATACTGCAACACCCAAAAAAGTGGCCTCATTTTATATAAAGTACATGCCAGCATGCATCAAGTATCAAATAATTCTAAAGTACAGTAGATACTGTACTTCTTAAGAATTCTCCAAAGGCAGATAAGAATTCTTGAGAGGAATGAAAGATTGCAAGAATTTGTTAACAAGAATTCTTAGACAAGAAAGCAAGATGATGAACCGAAGGCCTGTACTGTAGATATTACAGTAACTTCATACATTCTAATGCTGAAGTGAACAAAGAGCTTGCAAAATGTTGCAAATATGGATTGAAATACTAACTTCAAGCCATGTTCTTTCAGCAACTCATCACTGCCAAGAAGAATTCTGCAATCTGGAAAGAATAAAAATGGCAAGTTTAGTAATCCACCAAAAATCTACAAAGCTGGAACCTGCAAGCTTAGATTTGGTGCTTAATGAGCAAGTAAAGGCAGCAAGCTGCTTCATAGAACTTTCGGAGTTACATTTTTTTCCTGTCCATCAAAAATGAACTGTCTTTATTCTAACTAATGGAAATGGGCCAAACAGAGTACTGTAATTGTTTTTTTCACTGCTCGAGAACTTGCTGTACGATGGTACAGTAGTTCAATTACAAAAAAACTTTGATCTGCAATCGTATTCTAAAAAACCTGTTTAGATATCTGTGGACATACTTTAGAGCCTTGATCTTTAAGATTATTATCGAACCAATCTGTTTCAGCTACTGTTTCATCTTACACTTTCAAGCACATGTCGTTATCAAAATTTGATACCTCTGTAGGATTGTAATTACCAAAATAAAGATCTTTCACGTCGCAAGTATCTTCTACGACTTTTGCTACATCAAAATATGTAACAAAAAAACAGATACTGTACAATGGTAGCACATTACGGTACTAAGCAAATTATAAGATCTCATTCTCTGCATCTGTTACTTCTTTATCTCTCTCCTCACTTTCTCTTTCTTTTCTTCTTCTGTTTTATTTGGTTCTCCAGCCTGTTCTCTTCCTTCCCTCATCTCATGTTTAGTATATATATACCCCTTTCTCTCTCTGATTTATTGCTTCCCATATTTTCTGTGTTCTTGTTTGATTTGTCCTTTGATACTTTCCTTTTTACTCGATTTCACAGTCCCTACACCCTCCTCGCTTTTCCCTTACTTTGTTCCTTTCCTATCCTTTCTCTTAATTTTCCTTCCTTCCCTCCCTCCCTCCCTTTCTTTCTTTTCCTTTGCTTCTTCTTTCAATTTTCTCTGTGACCTTCCAGCAAAATTTGAAAAAGTTCAGCTACATTCCTAGTAGCATCGCTAATATGCTACCTCGTTTTTTAGCGCTGGTTAGATTACATTCAAACCATAATTATTCAGACATCTCAGCTATCTGTGATCGTTTCTCTTGTGTCAATTTTTTAATCTCACTAGGCAGGCCTCCACAAGGGCCTGAGGATGTGAGCACTGCTCGCAGGAAATTTCCTGGCACAAGAAATTCTGCAGGAAATTTTTCCTAGCAAGGATATTTTGTACAGTAGTATGGTAGTCTTAATGTAAAGTAAATAGTTGAGAGGTACAGTATAAACTTGCCTTAACCTAGCCAGTGTAAGAAAATTTCCTGTTTTCCTGTAATAACTCACTTGTGGTGGGGGGGGACTTTTATTTTGCAGCGAAAGTTTCTTGGAAAACAGAGGGGAATACATATATAATATATACATACAGTACAGTAGCTCTTACATATAAATGCCTTCGATGCATTCAACATTTTCTGCAGGGTTTCTTGTTGTTAATATGGACTTTGCTTACAGGAAGAAAATAATTTTTGGCAGACCTGTCACTAGTATTCACGTTTCAGTTATATATATATAGATTCATTAAAATTGTTCAAACATTTTGTTTGAAAATTTTCCTATTCATGGTTTAATAGACCTTTTAGCTATTCCACCGGGTGTCCCAAAAAAAGTATACAGCTTTGGTCAACCCTAACGATCAGAATTTAGTATAAATCAATCCGAAATCATTTTTAAAACATTACTCGGTAGTTAACTTGAACATAGATACCTTGTTTGTTGACATTGGTGCTTTGAGAGCAGAGATATAAATCTTCAAAGGAAAACTTTGCCTCCACCTTCAAACCAGAGCTTTGGCGTTTTGGCCTAAGCAATATCCACAATTTGTTTCACTTAAAATGAATAAAATTTACTTTGGAGCTCCCTTGATGATAAGCGTCACGTAAATTATATTTTGTGAAACGAATTTGTTGTGCAGTTTTTAATTTTTCTCCTCCTGGTTCAAATTTTTCCAAATCTATTGTTGATTTATTTGCTGTGCTTTAAAAATTTGCTTAGGCCAAAACGCCAAAGCTCTGGTTTGGAGTTGGAGGCAAATTTGTCCTTTGAAGATTAATACATCTACTCTCAAAGCACCAATGTCGACAAACAAAGTATCTATGTTCAAGTTAACAATCGAGTAATGTTTTAAAAATGATTTCGGAATGATTCATGGTAAATTCTGATCGTTAGGGTTCACCAAATCTGTATACTTTTTTTTTGGGACACCCGGTACAAAAGAGTGTGGATCGAGCAATCTTTTCATACATGTTTGTACAAAAGGCTAGATTGAGTGGTGTTATAGCTGCTATCACTGGTGTGCACATTCAAACATTTGTTAGATTTCTGCAAAATGTAGAACAAGATCGCTCAATCTATACTCATCTGCAGCTAAGCTAAAAGGTTTATCAGAGGGGCTAGGATAAGAAATTAACTTACAGTGTTGCACTTTATAGTAAATGTATGAAAATTATACAAACCAGAGAAAACTTCATTGAATTCACCAGGTGGAGCATGCTTGATGAAATCACAGATAATTCTTGCCTAAGGATAGGAAGGATGATATATAATTAATAGATGAAAGATTTATGGGCACTGAAGAATCTTTCGCCCAATGTTAAAACTCAGCTACAAGTACCAAAAATTCACTCAAAAATGCCCAATAAAATTTAATGGACAATATTCTGTCATTTGAATATCTTGCTCGGCCTTGTTGAGGTTTGGTAGATGGTGTTCAGTGATAAAAATGTTCTTGATCTTGAAAAAACCTTTCAGAAATTGATTTTCTATCATCGTGAAATATGTTGATAGATGTCGAAGTCTTCAACATGAAAGTCAGATAATAAATATAAGAGCCAAAGCGGACTGTCACAAATATTATGCTTCTCACAATCTGATTTTTGCCTGCCCCTAAAATGGAACTTCAACAATTCTGTGATTTATCATCATAAGGGAAATTTTTAAGGCACCAACCTTTACAGTACATTGGCTTAGAACACCACTCCCAATCACGTTCCAGCATTTCTCAGCAAAATTGTTACCCTACCCTACCTATACCCTACCACTTCCTCCTTTTTTTCATTTCATTTCATTTCATTTTGGTTGCTATTTGAAAACTCTTCTTTTTTATGTGACTCGCTTTTTCATCGCAATTTCAATCCCACCAAAGAAATTTCCAACTTTTGAGAAAAATTCAGAGTCTTGTCGAATCAGGGGGCAGTTGCCCCTCCAACCCCCTCCCCCTCATAACTTCCACAACTGGGCTGCAGGCAGAATAAACATTCCAATTTGCACACCTGGACCAGTGACATTCTTGGCTGCCACACCAAATATAATATAATCTATCCAGGCCTTTTCGTTTTACGCGGGCGATCGCCCTCGCCCTCGCCAGCGCCCTCGCAAAATTGTTTACGCGGGCTATCGACCGCCCTCGCGAGAAGGTATTTCGCCCCCGAAGATCAAAAACGATTTCGTAAAAAAGACTTAAGAAACGAAACCCTCTTGATTTAAGATTGTTCGTTCAATGACAATCGCGCTTCGAGTTCTTTACGAAAGAAAACCGTTGTGAAGGCTACCCACTGGCCTGGTGAAGCAAACAAGATGCAAAAAGAACCCAAACAAAACTCTAAATATTATTGAATTTATCTTAGCAAAATGAATTTAACAAGAAACCTTTAAAGAACTGCAAGATACAGAGGAAGTACTGGTCCTTAATAATCATTGCACATGCTCTTTATTTTTTGACAGAAGTGTTTCCGAAATGTTTGCACATTTTCTTCCATTTTTCGACACACCTACCTTCTTTTTCATCGAAGTTCCTAGTTTAACTAGCGTTGTAAAAGATCAGGGAGCGACAATAAAATGAACAATACTCACAATAATCTTACTTTGCTACGAAGACTTTCTCCGATTTAACTTTCTGTAGCCCTTTTCTAGAGCAGGCCTACTACGAGTTTGCGTAAAGTTTCCCCACAAACTTTTAGAAGAGGGTTGGTTGTTTTGTTTCAGGGGCTTAAATTCTCTGCTCTAATCCCCTTCTATAATCTGTTAATGACTTTCCTGGAATCTCTATTCATCTTGAATGGAGCTTCACACTTAATCAAATGAGACAACAGGAAAGTGATTGGCCTAACTGATTTGACCTTTCTCTAACTTGAAGGGTAAAACAACGGAGCAAGGAGGAAGAATATTACAAACCAAATGAAATAAAATCTTTTCGCTATAAGTCTGTACCTGTGAGCAGACTATACTCTCAAAGGTCAGGCGAAGGAGAGCATCGCTGATACAAGAACAACATAACACATTTGAAAGCTTTCATTGCCTATCAGTAAAAAGAGTAAAAATGCGAGACTATTTTAAGGGGGCGATCGGCGGGCGATAAGCCGCCCTTGTGGATATTTCCTCACGAAAAGGCCTGAATCTATCAGTCTCATTCAGTTCACTTGATTTTGAGTTTAGAGAATATAATATTTCAGAGAAATCACTGAAATGAAACAGCAGACTTGAACTTCCTTTTCAGTTGCACCCAAAACTAAAACTGCCAATTTAGAATGTTCTTTGTGCACTACAAAGCGTACAAAACGTCTAGTTTGGCATAACTTCTACTTCTACTTCTACATGATTAATCAACTCCTTCAAAATAGAAGACTCTGTTGATGTAAAGTAAAAAGAAAAAAAAAGAAAAGAATAAGTCTGGTAACAGAGCAGTAACACTGCAGCCAAAGATAGCATTTTTCCAGTAATGGTAGTGAATGTTGTGCGGGATATAAAACAACAGCGGCACACACAGTGAAACTGCACTGCAACCAGACCTATTTATCTGCTAATCTGCTAATAAATTCATTACGATTTTTTTTTATATTTTATGAACTCTTTCCTTATTTACGCATATTAAATAGCATTTTTAAAAGATTCAATTGTATTTGAGTCTATCACTAGTTGTGGTAACATATTCCAAGCTTTAATTGTGCGGGGAAAGTACGAAAAGTTATAATAATCTGGTCCAGTTCCAGGGAGTTCATATGCTTGGTCGTGTCTATGTCTAGACTTCCTGCAACATGGCTTCATACATAAGCTGTAAGGGGCCATCGACATTTAGGTTTCGTCTTTCATCGCGGCATTTGTCCATGATGGGGGGAGGGGGTGTAGACCAAAGCCATGATTACTTGCATGTTCAGGACGAAACCTAATCTAAGAAATTATTAGTTTGAAAAATAACTTTTTAGTACGTTCCACTTGTCATTTTGCCTACAAGATTCAATCAAAAGAGATATTGTTTGTTCCATGTGAAGATGACTAATTTAAGCGGCAGTTTAGACCTCAGGTTCTGCTTAAAATAACTCGGCGATCTCGAGAACAACGCGATGACGGAGGGGGGGAGGGGGGTCCAACAATCACGGCCAAATGCCGTGATGAAAGACGAAACCTAAATGTTGATGGTCCCTAACATGAATCAACCTATTATGTGTCAAAGAGGGGAAGTGCTTTCTGTCTGCTTCCTCGTAACATTACTATTTTTTGAAACCTCATCATATCATCAGATTTCCAGCTCTCAGTCAAACTTATTTACTGTTGTTGTTAAAAATATGTGATGTGGTATCATATCAAATCATGTCAAGTCTAATTTGCTGTGATAATTTCCTCGTTGCAATAGTGAAATAAAAAGTCTGAAAATATCACTAGTGTCCTGCCAAAGTAAATTGTTCAATCACCAAACCTAATTTTAGCTTCAATAAACAGGACAGGACAACGGCAACCTGAGTTTAACTTTTCGTCATTGGTTGGGTAGGCAGGAGACTCTCTCCGAATAATTTGAAGACAAATCTGATCTTTAGCAGATTCGTAGCATACATATAGGCCTGAAAATGTTTTGCCACACATTGCAATAGTGCCTTATTTCTTCATCTTCTTTTAGAGTTGCTCTCATACTTGCCCAGGATGTGGCCTAAATGTCAAAGGTGTCAATTGGATAACTATTGGATACAAGACAGCTGAAGACGTAAAAACGACCATGTTATTACCTTCTCCTGGTCTGAGATTGGTTCTTCGTAGTCTGCCATACTTGTTGATGCAATTCTTCTAAATTATAAGTGTAAATTGAGGGTCCTCAGCTCGTCCAAAAGAGAACTTCTTCCACAACCAGAACAAGGAAACTCCCAGGTTCACCAAAGATGGCTGCCTAAAATCGAGCTATTTGTCATGGCTGTGGCGCAGGTCTTGAAACAAAACGGCCAATCGCATCGCATCTCAGTATCAGATTTTTTTCTATGTGTCGGTTCCTGCAATATTTTTTATATTTTATTGTAATTCTTTCGATAGTTGTTCATTCTCTTGTTTCAATGTTTGTATTTCCTTTGTATGGGTATCATAGCTTATGATGGAAGATCATTTCTTGGCCCAAATATGGCTAAACTTCTACTAACTTCATCTTGGACCACGTTTACACTGTATCCTAACGGTACAGTTTTGATCCGTTACAAAGTTGCCACCAGGGCCGATACCAGCCATGAATTCATAGGGGGGCAAAGAAACAAAAATTTCCGACGACAAAAGCAACAACAACAACAGCAACAACGCAAGTTGTAGGAACATATGTTCAAATCATGCGCAAAATGACTGATGTATTCCTTGAATAACCAAAATTTGGAATTATTTTGCAATCCAACCTTGAATCCTTCAAATGTAGTGAATATGAAGCAAAAAGATGCTGCAGATTCAAAATTCATGTCGTCATTTATCCTCGAACATTAATAAATTCGTGTTCAATGCATCATTTCTCCGACAAAATCTTTTAAAGGTGGACCTGTAAATCACGAAAAATCCGACAAGTAGAGTGAAATTTCCGACAAACGGCCTGCTGGGGGGGGCGCTCCGCCCCCCAGCCCCCCCCCACTGGCTTCGNGAACATATGTTCAAATCATGCGCAAAATGACTGATGTATTCCTTGAATAACCAAAATTTGGAATTATTTTGCAATCCAACCTTGAATCCTTCAAATGTAGTGAATATGAAGCAAAAAGATGCTGCAGATTCAAAATTCATGTCGTCATTTATCCTCGAACATTAATAAATTCGTGTTCAATGCATCATTTCTCCGACAAAATCTTTTAAAGGTGGACCTGTAAATCACGAAAAATCCGACAAGTAGAGTGAAATTTCCGACAAACGGCCTGCTGGGGGGGGCGCTCCGCCCCCCAGCCCCCCCCCACTGGCTTCGGCCCTGGTTGCCACGGTTCAAGAGCGTTTACAATGCTCCAGAACAAATATTTCTAAAGATAGAAGGACCAAAACTGTTACGGATTATCAGGAACAGTGTAAATGGGAGGCTGATACGTCACATTTTTGTTACGGATCCAAAGTTGTACCGGCGGCACAGTATAAACGCGGTCTTACTCTTCTGCACCATTAATTGACTACTTCTGAAAGAAAACAAATACAAAACACTAAAATTCCAGCACCTTTGATTATTTTAAATAACAGCGTCTCTCGCTGCAGTCCTAAGGCATTTCTTTAGCTATTTATCGATATCGATATTGTTTTCGTTATCCAAAACAAATTTGGTGTTTTCGCAAGCTATCCCAGATTACACCCTCATTACTTAGGAGTGAGACTTCGCAGAACACTTGAGAAGTTCACTATTCTTCAAAAATTTGAATAGATGAATGGGTTTTCTAAGAAACTCGTTCATAGGATAGGGACGAAGCACTTCGATGCAAACAAATTTAAGAAACTTATGTAACTGCGTTTGAAAAACACTGAGAACTTTTGGAAAGCTAAATTCAAAGCTATTGACTAAGATGGATATTAGGAAAATATGTATGTCAATCCACAGTTTTCTTTTGTATATTTTAGCGTAAGTCCTCTCCTTGCCAAGTGCTGTCTTAAACATGCAGAGACAAAGAGCAAAACAAACCACAACCGCCACAACCACCCCCATTTTAAGGTCCAAATCCAATGAATTGAATCATTTGGCTAGCAATCTTTGGCGCCATGACATTTATACCACAGAACTCGCTTGCCCTGCCTAAACTTTCTACATGGGTTGGGTTTTGGGTTACAATATATTTTTTGGTTTTATGGCATTCGCAAGTCACAGGTCAAAACCTCAAAATAATCCTTTTATTCAAGGAAGTGAAAGCAACTGTGCAATGAAAGACTAAATAGGGAAAATGAAAATATTTATTAGGAAAGAAGGAAGTGCTTGAAGTTCTGGGAAATGTTGAGACATAAAACGACTTTGAACATAGAATTTGAATCTACTATGGACTATAATGTGCAATTTTCCTAAAATTGGGTTTCGTATACCACCGGGGGGGGGGGGGTACTTAGTATATTTTGCTGACGGGATATGCACTCCTTTCCGGGTATCGTTTTCGTCTCATTTTTCTAGCGCCGGGTATCGAAAGAAGGCAATTTGCTAAAGCCGGTTGTCAAAAGGGGTATTTTGTTCGAGCGGACTGTTACTTCAATGATGCACAGTGTAATTTTCGTGTTTGGAATATACTTTTCGCCTATTTTTTCTAAAGCCGGGTATCATTTGTAGGGGAAAGTTCTAGGGCCGGGTCAAAAAAAAATTTCTTGGAGTGCACACCCCCGTACTAATGAAAGTCAAGTAACCCCCTCCCCCTCGGACGTCTACCGTACTATTTTACACAATGCCCAATCTCACAGCTCAATTTTTCTGTAAAATGTTATGGCTAACATTTTGAAAATTCCAATGCAATCTTTGCAAATGATGTCAGTAGCTATAAACTTCATAGTCTTCATAGAAATTTAGAAAAAAGAACGTTATTTTTTAGCTTTAACACAGGTGGCATCAAATATTAAAGAAATTGTAAAATGATTGCTTACTCTCTTTGAATTTGTTGTTATTTTCTGTTATATTCTTTCCTTGACCATACTCAAACATTTGTTTGAAAACATAGGCCCGAAAACAAACGTTCGAACATGGTCAAGGAAATAATATAACAGAAAAAACACCATAAAACATGAGTAAGTAATTTTTTTCAATTTCTTTAATACTTGATGGTGATGCCAACTGTGGTCTCAAAGACATGTTTCGATTGATCTTCGATCTTTTTCAATTGCAAGTTAATCTGAGTTACAACGAATGTAATACCATGAGCACCATTCCTTTCCATGGATTTGTTGTTTGCTTTTATTAGAAGTAACTTTGGCAGATATCTGCAAGTTTGGAAGATTTTGTCAGCTTACCTTTCAGAGGTCATAATCAGTCATAATTTAGAGAGTTTGCTAGCTAATGTTCTTTCTTTGCATATTTTCTAATTCTAGCCTATCAGATATCAGTATTTCCTGTTGACGTAAGTCAGTCGCCCAAGTATGGTTCGGCACGTGTCACGACCTATTGTCTTTGCCTAGCTATTTTTACCAAAGGCTTATGCTATCAAGGAGTGTACCGACCGGTATGCAATATGAATGGGCAACAAGAATAGCAATAGACAGAGAAAAGTGGAGGGCTACTGTGTCATCAAACGTCGAAAGATACGGAACATGAAGAAGAAGAAGAAGATATATGCTTAGATTCCCTTTAATATCTGTAGATGTTATCAATATTTCAATTTAATATACAACCAACCTGGCTCCGAGGGCCAGTTTCCTATCGTCAATACTGACCCTCTTACCGAGTAGGTCAAAAATTCACCATTTGATTGGCTATTCGATGACAAAGAGCTCACGAATTACATGAATCCTTTCTTTGACTTTGACTTCCTTGATTTTCCTTGCTGTTGTTGTTGCTAGACTTTGGTAGTGATTCTAGCTTGATAATGCATGCAAAACAAAATGGCGCCCAATTTTCCACTTTAGCGGCAGCCGGAGCTGGTACCAGGGATGACACCAATGATGTAGCCAGACAATGTTGGACCTCGGAACGAAGCCCGGTTTCACTACTTATTTGTTTTGTCAAAGTTGCAATGGCTACCATTTAGAAATTCCAATACAAATTACGGTCGTATGGCCATTGATGTTTCACAAGGTTATAGTTTGCTACTTTCAATTGCAGCAAAACTAAGCAATGCAGACATTTGATCAAAAATAAGCCTGTGACAACTAACCCTTGTCACAAATAGAGCCCGTGTCTCTTTTACTTCTGCATAACTCAATTTATGAACAAAGCATTTTGTAGCCATGTATTATCTCTATAATCAGCAATCATACACTTATTATTTCTTGAAATAATTCTAATAGAAATAAATTAATGGCAATGGAAAATATAATCTAAACATACTGGGCAGCTCCCCACATCAGTAGTAAAGAAACAGTAAGGGATGTACCAGGCGTCCCAACGAACTATACCAGGTGTCTCAACAAATGTATACAGATTTGGTCGACCATATCAATGAGAATTTTGCGTGAATCAATTCGAAAACATTTTAAAAACATACCTCGATAGTCAACTTGAACATAGATACCTCTTTTGTTGATATTAGTGCTTTGAGAGTTGTTATATTAATCTTCAAAGGACAAGTTTGCCTCTGCCTCCAAACCAGAGCTTTGGCTTTTGGCCTAAGCAAATTCTTGAAGCACAGTGAATAAGTCAGCAATAGACCCCGGGGGGGGGGGGGGGGTACATAACATGTTGAGGGTAGGGTATGTGCCGCCCATAGGGGGGGGTTTTTGGGCCCAAAATTCTCAAAAAAAGGTTATTTTTCGGCAGATTTTCCANAGATTTTCCATAAACATGGGTCGATTTGGCTGAAATCGCCAAAAAATGGCTAAAAATGGGTACTTTTCCACCAAAATTCATCATAAAAGTGGGTGGCTTTCTGAAAACCGGGCGGCAGACCCCCGTCCATCCACAAGTCATGTACCCCCCCCCCCCGGGCAATAGACTTGACAAACTGTGAAAAAAGCTGAGAAAATTAGAAATTGCACAAAAGATGCGTTTTACAAAATACAATTTACGTGACACTTATCTTCAAGGGAGCACTGAAGCAAACTTTCAATATCAACAATTTATTTCATTATCGGGAGTACTTTTTATTGGAACACCCGGTAGAAATTAGACGTTTTATTAGAAGATACCTCCATTGACCTCGGTGTAAAGGGTGCCCCCTGAGAGAGAATGCCCGACCCTTTTTTGAGAGCTAATCCGTGCCTGTCAGGGGGCGAAGCCCCCAGAAAATTTTAAAGGCAACACCAATAACTTTGGCATAGAAAGACTCTCCCGATCTCATGTTTGCCATTGCTAAAATGTAAATTTAAAAATTTTTGTAGTTACCTTTATATATCAGCACCAATAGGAACATTTTTAAGGGTACACTCTTCACTTTGGCTTGGAACGCATCTTTTGATGGAATGTTTGCCATTGGTAAAATGGAATTTCGAGCAATTTTGCTAAATTTTTACCTCACCAAATCTATGCTGAATCATACAGAGGAGGCTCGCCCTAACTCGACCACTTTTCATTAAACGAAGATTTGCCGCTAAGTAAAAAAAAAATTTGGAGAGAAATTCACCTTTAACAGGCTCCTCAACTCGTGCTACAAACCTCACAGTGAGATCTGCATCATCCGTTTCCTTGTTGTCATGCTGGAACCCCACGAATACGGAGAGGTCTGGAACAGGGAGAATACTTATTCTCCCTGGTCTGGAACGCCTAACTTAGGCCCTATCGCCCAAGAATGACCACCGCAGAAATAATACCTTTCATACATTAAAAACTTTCCAAACCCTTTGTTAATTCACCACAATATTTGCCCTTTCCCTAGAAGTAACATAACAAATTCTAATTTAATCGAAAATGATTTCTAAATAAACTTAATTTCACTCCCGCTTTTAACCCTCTCATTCTTGACCTCAGTCACCTCTAACCATGGGTAGTTAGACACCGCAGTTGTACTTACATTGCCTTCATGGCCTTCATGATAAGAGTGATTCTGTTTCCTATCCTTGTGTCAGCCGCCATTTTGAAAGTTCTGTTGTTAAGGAGGTTCTGTTGGCATAACTATATAGATAAAAAATTTCCTCCGCAGCAGCATATTAGTTGCGGCGCTCCTCCATAAAAGCACACATGCAGTGTCTAACCACCCATGCTCTAACAACATAATGCATCAATCGCCTAGAGAACTCACAGAGTTTCACAGGTGGACTTATGGGGCGCCATGAAGTCAGTTGCGGTGCTCTTCGAAAATAAGTTTTGTGTTTTTTTGTGCGATTCTTGAAATTTCTTGGGATATGCAACCACAAGAGTTGGAGGAAACAGATAGATAGATAGATCGATCATTTCATTCCAACACAACAATTACAGGAATACATAACTACTTTTAAAATTAATAAAATTGAACAAATATAACTTAACAACAGAATTTTCAACTACGTGTTGCTGACACTAAGAAAAAGTCTTCCAGAGACTATCTGGCTTAGCACCCTTTAGGGTTTTCAAAATGGCGATGAGAGAGGCAGGATTTTATGGTGACAGAATTGTTTATTAAACTTCAGTTTAGGTGTTCATTTGTAAGAAAGAGAAAAAAAATTGTCTTTATCATTCATGGGGGGGATAGGGAGAAAGAGGTAGAACTGTAAGATCACTTTTGGTTGATTGTACAGATTCAAGTGAAAAGAAAGCTCAGAGATGCAAGGCTCAAGGGTATTGTTTGCTGGATATAGTCAAAAGAAGATGTTTTTTGTAGGAGTTTTAAAAAGTTGACAAGCTTGGCTTTTGCTTCATTTCACCAGAAATATGATTATTCCATAGTTTGGGTCCACTAAGTAATGAAACGCTGTCCTAAGGACGTTCTGCAAAATGGAAGAAATACCTTTAGTTTGTTCTTTTCATCGTCATTAACTCTTTTTGAGAAAATTTCTTGGATGCATTTTGGATGGAGAGAATGAACATGGTTCCACATGAATTTTCCTTGTATATGTGATATGCTCTCACTGAGAGGCAGTATGCCTAATGATTTGAATAATGGTTTAGTTGAATCATGTTTCTTTTTAAAAGAAATCACTCTTACAGCCTTTTTAAGACTGAGTTCTAATTTGTTAAGGTGACTCTTTGCTGCTCCCCCCCAGACTGTAAGGCAATAGTTAATATGCGGCTGAATGAATGCGTTATAAAGGTTTTTTAGTGATGTTAGTGGCAGGTAGCACCTTAGCTTTGCAAGAATTCCTATACCTTTACTTACTTTAAGCTTTACTGCGTTAATTTGATCCTTCCATGAGAGTTTATTATCAATTTGTACACCTAGATATTTTGATGTATTAATTTCCATAAGTTTCTGATTATTTATGTACAGGTCTTTCAATTTCTCCTGTTTGTTATTTGTTAAGTTAAAGAATAGAAGGTTTGATTTCGTAACGTTAAGGCTAAGTTTATTTGCAATCAGCCAATTTGATATTTTTTCAAGTTCACAGTTTAGTTGTGTTGAAAGACTTTCCAAATTTTTACTGGAGTAGAATACACTAGTATCATCTGCAAATAGGTTAAAACTCACTAATTTTGAGGACTCCCATATATCATTTATGTAGATTAGAAATAGCAAAGGACCAAGAACACTCCCTTGTGGCACACCACAGTGGATTGATTTGCATTCTGATCTACTTTTCTCCAAGATGCACGGCTTGATAACGGTCAGACATCAGACAAGTAAGAACGAAACCAGTTTAATGGTATGCCTCTTATTCCATAGTGCTCTAATTTTTTTAATAGGATATCATGGTTTACTGTATCAAATGCTTTTGCAAAATCTAGGAAAATACAGCATGCAGTTTCCTTATTCTCGATGGACTTAACACTTTGTGAACAAATTTTTAACACTGCATGTCCTGAAGCCTATTGCATTTTAACTGAAAGAAATATCGAGAAATGACTCAAAATAGATATGATGTGTGGCAACATCAAAGGAAAAGTGAACTGTACTTACACCTTCGTTGCAGGTAGGTCAACTTCAAAACATTATTGTAACTCTTGTGAGCAACACAAAACAGTGAAAGCGAAGAAATATCGAAGAGGTGACATCAGCAAACTACTTTCGCGCGCTTTTTGGAGAGACTAGGCCCAAACTCCTTCAGTTTTCAAACATTCAGGTCAGGCAGTTCTACGGGTCGGAATCCATTGGTGGTCGAGTTAGGGCGAACCTCCTCTACTCATGTTTCTCTTAATTTTTGAAAGAATCTCAAGAAATTTAGGGGGCAAATACCAGCTACAACTAAACTACACCAGCTACGACTAAACTAAGATAAGAGATATTCTTGGTTTTACATGACACTGATAGCTATTTGCAATTGCTAGATAAATTAATCAAGATAAATCAAGGTAGATAAAGTAATTTACGGCTGTTTTTTATTGCGGCCGCACCCCTTCGGGGGCTCACCGGGCTTTCGCCCGGTAGGCTAATCCGCGCCTGCCCCCAGACCCTCATTTTATCCACCGTTTTATCAATCCAAGCAGTGGCATGGCCAGGGGTGGGGACGGGGGGACATTCCTCCCCACTTCTATCAAAAGATGGTCCTTGAGATTCTTTCAAAAACGAGGAGAAAGTAGTTAGGTGTAGGTAATAGGGTAGGGTAATAATTTTTCCGAGAAATGCTAGAAAGTGACTGGGTAAGTAGTTTTAAGCCTAATTGAGGCATAGCGTTTTTAAAAATTTCCCTGGACGAACTATGACAGAAGTTTCCATTTGGGGGTTGCAGTGAAAAGCGTTCTAAGACAAACTAAACAAAAAAATTTTGCACAAATTTCCCCAAAGGTGGTGATTCATAGAAAACTGTTACACAAATCTCAACGTTTCCAATTTGGCACTGGTAAGCATGGGATCGAGATAGGCATTCTAAGCTAAAGGACATGATATTTACTCGAAATTTTCCAGGGGATGCTTATTTGTAAAGAATTGTTGCAAAATTGTCAAAAATTCAAATTCAGTACCAGCAAATATGGGATTAGGAGAAGTGTTCTAAGCCACAGTGAAAGCGGTATTCTCGAAAATTTTCCAGACCACGCCGCTGAATCCAAGTTGGAAATAATCAAGACGAGGCTCAGTAGTGTACTTACAGTCGAACATTTAGGGTCTTTTATGTTGAAAAGTATTGAGTTGTTGAAAATAACGATAAGCTCTGAAGCCATCATTGACGCAGTTGGTGGAAGCTCCCAAGAACTTCGTAGAATTTTGCTTAGATATATTTTCGCATAATTTTCAGGACAAGTTAATGGCTGTGCATTATTTTAAATTCTGTACTTCATGTAAAAGTTTGGTTCCAGTAAATAATTTGTTCTTTTTGTCGAAAAAACATTACTTATTCTGTACTGTTCCCTGTAATACACCTCCTACTACAGGGTGTCCCAAAAAAGTACTCCGGTTTGAAAAATCACCAAAATTTGATTAGATGGCCGATCTTTAAATTACTTCAAAATTATTTTCTCAGGAATAGCTCATCTTGTGATTGCTTTTAAAATTAGCAAATTTAGCTCTTTCTAGGGCTGCCTACAATCCTGGACAAAAGGTTAGAAGACTGGCATCGTTTTTAACTGTTGAATTGTATTGTGAATAATAATGGGGATTATAATTTTGCAAACCCCCTCCCCCCGTGTCAATGTTGCTCGACAATGATGATTCCCGAATGCATGTTGGTGATAATTGAAGTTTTCCAACCTCGAACAACATTGATTAGGGGGGGGGGGGACTTTGAACTTGGGAGAGGGTGAAATCGATCTGCAGTCTCATAACTTTTGTCCAGGATTGTAGTCTTGAAGCATACTGCAAACAGCACTAATGATTACCAGATTAATATATTTTTGTATATTAAGCTTCTAGTTTGGTGGTCATAAATTTCAGAAAGAAAAACAAAATATCATTGTAGACTTGAAAGATAATGAAAAATCGCAAATAATGGCTCTTTTTTTAGGCAAGACTTACGATGTTGCTTAAAGAGTATAGCTCAGAATAAGGTTTTTCAACCTGCCATTTTATACCCCTTAAGTAACGAAAACAAACATTTTATCATCTTTAAAAACATATTTGGATCATTGACAAAAAAGATACAAAAGACAATTTTATGATAGGTTTGATAATTGAATTTTGGTGATTTTAAAACGGGAGTACTTTTAATGGGACGTTTTATTAGAAGATACCCCCATTGACGTCGGTGTAAAGGATGCCCCCTGAGAGAGAATGCCCGGCCCTTTTTTGAGAGCTAATCCGCGCCTGGAGAAGTGTTTCTCGGAATTTTCTAGGTGGATCATCATTTTACAATGGCGTGGAATTGTTTCAGTGAAGTGGTTACTGGGGAATTTAAAATAAAGTGCTGCCTTTGAGCTGTAATAATATGAGTCCTACAATCCTGGACAAAAGGTTAGGAGACTGGTATCATTTTCAACTGTTGAATTGTATTGTGAATAATAAGGGGGTTATAATTTTGCAAACGTTGCAAACCTAGAGCCACAAAACGTTGAAAAAGGAATTACGTGATATCCTGTTTGGCTTTTGTGGCTTTCATAAACTGCAGTAAACAACTTTAACAAATGTTTCACTTGTAGAAAGTGAAGCCCTCACCATTAGCAATAAATAACTAAAACCTTCCGGAGATCAGTAGACTGTGCGCAATTGGCTTTCAACCAAAGCTCTACAAAGAAGCAGGTACAGTTTAAAGATACTTTGTACTCCTCAAGACTTCTGGTATTTACAATGTCAGCTAAACTGATGTTTGATATCCTACTTCTTGCAATATTTTTCACATCTGGTGAGTAGTAAAACGTTTTTTGATATCACGTATTTTCTTAATAAGAAAATAAGAAATGGCACTGGAAGTTTCTTTAGATTATCAAAATTTAAAAACTGAGAGTTTCTTAACTACTACTACTACTAAACTGTTTCCACCGAGTTATAAGTATTCAGCTTTTTCTTACAGCGCATTACAACATTGTCCCAGGTTTTTATTTGTCTTGCTATTTGAGGAATTTCGTCCCATCTAACATTGATTTCTTGCAGTAGTCTCTTTATGACATCGAGCCATTTATTTTTCGTCTGCCTCTTGGATTTTCGGTTTAACTATCTGATTCAGCAAGTGCTTGTCTAGCTGGGGTCTTTTCCAGGCCCGTAGGAAGCGGGGGGGGCAGGGGGGCTCGTCCCCCAATAATTTTGAAAACAATGGTTCTAAATCACAAATATAGATTAGATCTATTGCTCTGTATTGTTTTGGGAACAAGAGCCCCCCAATCTGTAGCTGCTTCCTACGGCCCTGGTATTTTCTGATAATCTGTATACGTGTTCAATCAATTTCACTCCTTGAATGTTAGCTGTTCACTCCATTTGTGCTGTTTTATGATTGATTCTAGTTTGAGGTTGCCAATTTTCTTTGGATATTTGATATTTAGTAAATACCCAAAGAGTCGTCTTTGGAATGTATCGATCTGTCAATTTATTGTTTGATTTATGGTCTACATATGGGCATTGCTGAGGAAAATTGGTGAAATACATGAATTGGGTAGCCTACTATTCCAAATGTTTTGAAAATCATTTATAGTTGTGAGATTGAGTGATTTTCTCCTCTTGATATCTTTCTCAGCTGCTAATAAAGATCCTAGATATTTACAGCTTTGCCGTTTTACTACACTCTTTCTTGTAATATTAAACTCCTTAATTTTCTCTTCATTGCAAGAAAGATTTCTTTGCTTTAGTTGTGATGTTATAGCGATTGCATTATATTTCATTATGTGTTGATTTTCTGATACAATAACATATCCACAATCATCTGCATATTGCAGAGGGATTTCAAGGCTTTCTCTTTGTATCTTATGTATTTCTTCTTTTATTATACGTACGATAATTGTGTTCTAGTTGGAGTTGTGCATCTGTACCACAAGATATTCAGGGAGGCCAATTTGCCTATCGTAAACTGCATTCGGCCATCACCTCTCTGATAAGTGTTTCAGACTACTGGTACGAAAATATAGATAAAAACGATGTCAACTTTGCGCTCTTCCTAGATCTAAAGAAAGCGTTTGACGCGGTAGATCATGAAATACTTATCAGAAAGCTGAAAGTATATGGAATTGATGGCATAAAGGTTGAGTGGTTATATCGTATCTTAGTAGCCGTCAACAGTACTGTTCATTAAACGGCCACGAGTCGAATTCCCGGCCAGTTACATGTGGGATACCCCAGGGATCCTGCCTAGGCCCATTGCTGTTCATCGTGTATCTGAATGACTTTGAATTATGCCTAAAATTCTCTAGGGCTAACCTGTATGCGGATGAGACGGAAGTCACATTCTCGTCAAATGAGCTTGGAGACCTCATGCGGAACTTCCAGGCGGAATTAGAAAACATCTCTGAGTGAATGAGAATAAATAAGAAGTTTAGCATACACCCCGAGAAAACCGAGTTCATGGTTATTGACCAGTCCAGTCCAGTCCAGTCCATAGTCCAGTCCAGTCCAGTCCAGTCCAGTCCAGTCCAGTCCAGTCCAGTCCAGTCCAGTCCAGTCCAGTTCATTCATTTTCAAAATTCATCTAATAAATTAACTCTACATACCCACCTATCTAATTAAGAAAAATAATTCTGAAATTAAATACAACATATAACATTACAAAAATACAGAGTGATATTTAAAGGTAAATGTAAGAAGACTAAATAGGTAAGTATAAGCTGCTAGGTGAGATCAGGGGAATTTCTTAAAGGAGGGGCTCTCTCAATAGGCAAGCTAATCGAGGAGGGAACACCCCCTATCTAAAATAAATTGACTTATCTAGNGTCCAGTCCAGTCCAGTCCAGTCCAGTCCAGTCCAGTCCAGTCCAGTCCAGTCCAGTCCAGTCCAGTCCAGTCCAGTCCAGTTCATTCATTTTCAAAATTCATCTAATAAATTAACTCTACATACCCACCTATCTAATTAAGAAAAATAATTCTGAAATTAAATACAACATATAACATTACAAAAATACAGAGTGATATTTAAAGGTAAATGTAAGAAGACTAAATAGGTAAGTATAAGCTGCTAGGTGAGATCAGGGGAATTTCTTAAAGGAGGGGCTCTCTCAATAGGCAAGCTAATCGAGGAGGGAACACCCCCTATCTAAAATAAATTGACTTATCTAGATGTTATTTGAAACTGGTGCAGAATGATATATTTGAAGCACAGTATACAGAATAATGTGTTAATTACTGGGTGTAATTATGGCACAGATAGTAGATCTTTACCTTAGTTTTGAATGAAGCTTTTGAGTGAGAGTTTCTTAACTCAACAGGGTTCATAAAACGCAGTATCTAGGACTTGCTGTTGATGATAAGCTAAGCTGGAATGAACAGTACAAATCAGTCAAAGGTAAAGTAGCTGATCGCCTAGCATCGCTCAGGAAACTAAAAAGCATCTTACCACAATCTCAACTGCTTAATGTGTATCAAGCACTTGTTGAAAGCCATTTAAGATATGCTAACGTGGTATGGAGAGCCTTCTCTCATACCAAACTTAGCACTCTGCAAAAATATCAGAACAGAGCATTCGATCTGATAGAGTCTGCGAAGGTAAAAGATGCTTGGAATAAGAACTCCCTGAAAGTAAATCAACTGATGACCTATGACCGAGCGGTAATGACCTACAAAATCGTCAATCAGTTTTGTCCTGAAGGCCTACAAAATAAGTTCATAGAAAGGTCTGCCATATCACAATACAACACAAGGAACAGCAAGGATCTCCATGTGCAAAAACTGAAATTAGAACATACCAAAAGAAGTTTCTTGTACACAGGTCCAAAAGCTTGGAATAGTATCCCACAACCCATTAGAGATACTGAATCCGTTGTACGATTCAAACAAAAGCTTAAATATCACCTTTTGAGCTAACAGAAACTAGTTTTGCACGAATCCATGGAAGATCAGTTACTTAGGGTCATTCTCTTGATATCCTTAAGATAGCATATTTTTAATTTAGTAAATAGAACTTATCATTGTAACTTTTTATCATAATTTATTTTATTATGCAACTGAATGGATGTCGTGGTTAAATAATATTAAATGAAAAATGAAATGAGTGAATGAGGCTATAGCTATGATCTTCTAGATGTGGTCTAAAACTTAGTCCTTTAGCAAGATAGATGATGAAAAAATAGCACTTAAGGTTACGGTAAACGTTTGTAGGCCGAAGAAGCCAATTTTCGGATTTTTTCAAATCTCAGAAACCCAACTTTTAAGAAACACAAAGATACCATCTTTGGAAGTAACATAAATGTTGAAAAAGTATAATTCTTGGTTGCTACAACTTCTCACGCAAAGTTTTTCTGTGTGGTTTAAATTATAATCCTAGCTTTTTGACCTATTAAGTCGGTCGTGTGTTACAAAACAAACATGAAACCACATTTTATGTATCGATTCCTTTGTCTAAATGGATTGATTGCATTTTAAGCGATAATTGCTTGACTCGGATTACAGTGTGGCTTATGTGATCTTGATGTTTACATTTGAAGTGCCATCAGTAAAATTCCCTTTTTCAGGACTTACAAATCCACTAGGTACAGGTACGAAAAAGCTTTTTTGTACCCTAGGAACCAATCGAATGGCTCCACATTTTGCATACTACCAGAGCAGGCTTCAGGCAAGCAAACTGTGTCTCAGAATCTTGGTATGTCCTCTGGTCCGCTTTTTATAGCCAAATACAACTGTGTGAGGGCAGAGAAGTTATTTGCAAATTTATGACAGCATGTATTATCAAGGGAAGGAGGACTTTAAAGAATCTGAGACACTCTTTGGTAGCTTAGAGTCTGCACTTCCTGTTGATATAAGTTAGATTTTGTTATGTTAAACGCAAGGGTGCAAAATAGCTTTTGAAGGAGGTATACTCTCTTAAACAATAAAGTTGCCTGGAAAATATCAGTTTACAATCTTCGCCAATTATTTTGATATGGTTAGAATCCCTACATTCTTACGCATCGAATGATGTATAGTTTAACTAGATTCCGCTAATAGTTTGGCTTTTGGGGAGAGAAAACCCAATCTTGTGCTACAAACGTTTACCGTAACCTTAAACAGTCTCCTTGACAAATTCCTTTCTTTGTTGTAAAATATTCACCCTTTTTTCTTTTACAACCGATAATGCATAGTTTAGCATCTTCTGTGTGTAATCTACATAGATGAAGTTCATCTTTATCTAGGATATTTCTCAGATCTTCTAACAATGTTTTTCTCTTTACGGTATCAAATGCTTTGCTCATGTCTTTAGAAGGATCCACAGATATGATAGTCTTGTGATGTTAATGTTAACATCCAATTTTAAAAACTGAAAGTTTCTTAAGAGAATCCTAAAAGTTTAATAACATTCTTGATGTATAACAGTCGAGGTGCAGTATTTCGTTTGCCTTCCAGTACCTTCCTGGACATTTCACAGACATTTTTGAATTTGTTTTACTACGACTTCAAAGAAAAAATATCTCACTATAGAAAGCTAATTAATGATTAGTTTTTCCATGGAGCAATGCGGACACCTTTATTTTGAATTAACTTTTATCCGTGGCTACTACCTTAACCTCTTCGGAGGAGCGCTGCGAGCGTAGCGAGCTACCTCTCTGGAGGAGAGAGCGAGCGGAGCGAGAGTAATATTTTACTCTCTCGCTCGCTCGCTCCTCCGGAGAGGTAACTCGTAGCACTCCCCCGAAGAGGTTGATTACTCCGCTCGCAGATAAGGTAGTAGCCGCGGATAAAAATATTTATTCAAAAAATTTATTCAAAATAAAGGTGTCCGCATTGCTCCATGGTTTTTCGTGAAATATGCAATGACAAGCAGGAATCTTCTACTGTTTCCTTCCTTCACCAACTTGCGCCTCAAGAAGGACAGGCATCTTGAGAAAATGGATCCCTTAGGACCTGTTCATATGAGGTGGACCAGCTCACCTGAGTGGGCTACGTATTCATAAGGTGAATTTTGGTTGAGAATAGCGGACAAGGCAATTCATTCGAATTCAATGGCGTCATCAAAAGATAACAATTTCCATTGTTCATATGAGAAATTTATATCCCACTTGAGTGAGATCTCACCTACTCTCGAGTGTGATCCCACTCATCCGGGTTGGCCCACCTCTCCTATGAACATAAATTTATTTTCCTATAGAAATCACAATCTTGTAGGTGAGACCTCACTCAAGTGAGATATGGCCAAGGGCGCCGGAGGCACGGGGGCAGCGGGGGCAACTGCCCCCGTTGCCCTGATGGTACGGGGGCAGCACGGGGGCAGCTAGTGCCCTTTTCGAAAACAAATCATTTTTCCTGTCTTTTACATTTCTAACCCTTTTACCCATCGGAAGGGTGGCATAATTTTCAGGCATTGTAGGCTGAAGTCGACAACAGTTGCAATTGGAGCCTACAACTAACAACTATGTCCTAATGAAATGCCAAGAGCAGATTTACATGTTTTCAGCCAAAATATTAAGACGTCACTCGTTCAAGATGGGTACCTTCCAGGGTTGCAACATTGCATTCTAAATGTTATATAATGTTGCCCTGAATCATTACAAACCCTTTATGCTACCAGTGGCGTACCCAAGGGGGTCCAGACCCCCCACTTTCACAAAGATGGTCCTTGAAATTTTCCCAAAAATGCAATAAAATTGGTACCTTAGGCAGATCCAGTGTATTTTGATGTTTAAACAATATTTGATTGCGCCATAGCGACAGGGTAATCAATTTGTAATAAAGCCAAGGAAAGTAACATTATAATTCGTACATGATATGCTGAACTGTTTTGATGAATCTGAAGTATCTTTTTGCTTCTAAAATATTCCAATAGCACTTCGTTCCATACCCTGGGTACCAGACTCTCCAAAAAAATGAGATTCTAAAAAAAACTCTCATTTTTTTTAGAGTATAGTACCCAGGGTATTCGTTACCTTGATTGATTTGCAATGATGGATAAAGAGTATATTTTTTCGGGTTTCAATTTCGGTTTCATTGCAGCCATCTTTCTCACACAAAATATATCTAAACATGGCGTTGCCCCCTTTTCCGAGAGTTTAGAGGGCGTGGTCACGAAACATTTTCCGGGGCTGCTCCCCCAGATCCCCCTTCTCAAGGGCTGCGTACGCCCCTGTATGATACACCTTTAATTTGCATTTAAGTTTATGATCAACTTGAAAAGAAGTGCAATCAGTCAGTTACCTATAAAGGTTCGATCGATTGGTTGGAAATATAAAGCGTATCTTTGTTTTTAGCTTTATGGACCAGAATTGACCAGATTTCTTAGCCTTTGCGTGACTAACACACCAAAGGATTCTTTATCTTTACTATGCACTGCTCCCAAAAAATTTCCGCTCGCTTCGCTCGCAAACATAAACTAAATTAATGGATTTTTCTTTCTGTTTCTTAACTTAAGGATTCTAATGCTAACCTCCTAGATTTACCACTTTTGAACATCTAATAAAAACCGCTTAAATCGCAAATTCGTGCAGCATTCTTCTCAATATACTTAGTAGTTTTTCCATGCCATCTTAGATTCTTGCAGCCAAAAAAGCCTGATTTCACCAACGGCCTAAGAAGCTCCGCTCCACCACTGCTGCCTGTATCGATACCTATAACAAATTATATTTCTGAGAAGAATTTATCAGTTCTCTTATTCTGTAGTGCCCTTTTAATGTGACTGCCCCCGCCGCTTCATCCTCCTTCCGGCGCCTCTGGAGATGGCCCAGCTCGTATGCACATGCTCTTAGAGCGTTTGCGTGCCTCTCATCTACGTCACAAGTAGCAATTGATCTTTTGAGGGGTTTCCAGGAAATTCTTAAGCATAGTTTTCAGATAAAGAATTGCTGATTTAGAAGGAAAAAGTCTTTAGTAGATCTCTTTTAGTTTATTCATAGTTCTAGTCCTAGAGGAAATAACCTAGGAAATCCCAAAAATATTTATATCTCATCAAACTTTCACCTCCGAAATGGTAGCAAATCTGAAAATTCGGTGGAGTGCAGGGGATCATATTGGAGGCTGCCTTTCTGCAGTCTTTACCGCAAGTGTCTATTGTATTTAATTTAGATTGTATTTAGCGTATAGTGATTAATTACAAGTAATATATTTTCTCGTTTTTTCTTTCTGTTTGCCGCCCTAGTGGTGTTTCTTGTTTTGTTTCATGTAATGGCCACGAGGTTGTCATGCTGCTTTGCTGCTTATAGCATCGTCTCTGTACTGTTGTATAGTTGTATTGTATTAATATGTACCGGGTGTCCCAAAAAAAGTATACAGATTTGGTCAACCTTAACGATCAGAATTTAGCATGAATCAATCCGAAATCATTTTTAAAACATTACTCGGTAGTTAACTTGAACATAGATACCTTGTTTGTTGACATTGGTGCTTTGAGAGTAGAGATATAAATCTCCAAAGGACACATTTGCCTCCACCTCCAAACCAGAGCTTTGGCGCTTTTGCCTAAGCAATATCCACAATTTGTTTCACTTAAACTGAATAAAGTCTACTTCGGAGCTCCCTTTATGATAAGCGTCACGTAAATCATATTTTGTGAAACGCATTTGTTGTGCAGCTTTTAATTTTTCTCCTCCTGGTTCAAATATTTCCAAGTTTATTGTTGACTTATTCACTGTGCTTTTAGAAGTTGCTTAGGCCAAAACGCCAAAGCTCTGGTTTAGAGGTGAAGGCAAATTTGTCCTTTGAAGATTAATATATCTACTCTCAAAGCACCAATGTCGACAAACAAGGTATCTATGTTCAAGTTAACTATCGACTAATGTTTTAAAAATGATTTCGGATTGATTCATGCTAAATTCCGATAGTCAGGGTTGACCAAATCTGTATACTTTTTTTTGGGACACCCGGTAGAGTAGATAGTAACATGTACTGTAAAGTTTTATATCTGGAAAAAGTAACGAAAAAAAAATCTGAAAATTTTGCAACCCAAAGAGGTAGCAAATTGCAAAATTCAAGACCCTAAACTTTCCAACCTGTAAGTTACCCCATGGGGCCTCACTTGGAGGGGTACAGATCGCACAAGGGCCACCTTTTAGAACTGGAGGGGCACATGTAAACTGAATAAATGGCTTAGAGAAAGGGCACGTTGAGGTTAGTCAAAACAGGGCAAAATTAAACATGGTGCCCCTGTGCCCCCTGTTCCCCTGTGCTCCCTGTGCCCCCTGTGCCTCCTGTGACTTCTGTGCCCCCTGGCATGGTGTCCTCGATTCCTACAATTATTCGTTCAATTGATTCAATTAATATCATTCTAAAGCTGAAAATGGATCGAAAATTGTAGCTTTTCCCAAGACATTTGAAAATAATTTTTTTTTCATATGCCACTAAAAATTTACAAGACAAATTACTAATTACGCTACCTACGGATTACTCTATGAAACACTCCAAGGACGATGAAACGATCGAAAGAAGCAAAAACTACCGAGTGGATCAGGACAAATGTACCACTCACCCGCAAAGCCGCATCCAAAGAGCCACCCAACCGATTCGCAAGATAGATAAAAAACAAAACAAACAAACAAACAAACAAACAAAAACAAAACAAAAATTCTATCCATGTGTCAAAGAGGCTTTGACAGAATTCAGTCCAGGCCTAAGTCAAGGACGGAAGTTAGAGTTTTGGACGAGGTAATAACTAGATTTGAAGTGGTCCTTATCGAATCGACCTGTTTTTTTGATGAATTGTAGACTCAACTAGAGTATATTTCTGTTAAGGTCATTGAAAAGGTCTTTATCACCATATAATAAAAGTTGTGTTAATACCTCGTTTGAAAGATTAATTGATCCAAATGGCCGTAGTAATGCAAAAAGTGCAGCGAGAAGATTTCGACGCTGAACCTTAAAGGAAGGGCAAAGCAACAAAAAGTGCTCCGTATTCTCAATACCGTCGTTCGTAGGACACATTGGATTTATGGTATTCCTAAAATTGTGCTTGAATTTAATTTATGAAAGTTTAATTTGCTAAGATCAACCATAAGTTGAGTAAGGTAAGATAATCCTATTGGGTCATGTATCCAAAAGGAAGATTTTTCAAGGGGCGGATTATGGACAGGAGCTTTTTCTGAAAATAGCAATGGATGTTGCAAGTCCAATCTCTTAACCTAGGTCATTCCATTCAGACAGGCAATTGGGATAGCAGCTGGATTGAAATCTTTCTGTCCTTGCCCCTATTCGTCCATGAAATTCCATCTGCGAAGAGAGTATGGCAACTGCTGAAGTTGTGGGATTGGATCCATTGTATATTCAGGGGTCAGGTTATTTATAATTGTGAAAAACAAAGTGAGGCGTCTATACTCCATCTTCGAGAACTTAATGACTCCAACCAAGCTCTGCGTACAGCTTCTCTCACGATTTTCCCTTCCATGTTCCTGTTACAGCTAGAGCAGCAGAATACTGAATGGACTCCACATTTTCCATTAGATTTGGTAAGATGGTATTACCGCTGCTGAATTCACATACTTTAGCCGGAACATGGTAAATAACATCACCGTAGTCAAGATGGGGTCGCAAATAGAGCTTACATAATTCGTTAATGGTATGTCTGATATAAAAAGAACTTTTGATAAAATTACTCAGAATAAATTTAGAATTGTACAACCGATGTACAATGCTAAACATTGCATAAGTTAGTAGAAATTATTGGGCAAATTTGATTATTTGACTAATGATTTCTTGGGAACAAGTTAGTTTTTACATATTTTCATATTTTTGGATTTCAGACATGACGTCAAAGAAAATCTATGTATCACTAAATGGAAAGAATTGGGAATTGTGTGGCTCCTCCGTGTCACCTTGTGCATCTATCAAGTATGCAATAACATATAGAAGCACTCAAGGTGACCACGTTTTGATAGATGGAAGAAAAAGCAAGAAAAGGGACAGGTTTGAAGAGTTAGAAATACGATTGGAAAATAAGATTACTATGGAAGGCTTGAATGGCAAGCCAATTATTGAATGCAGCAATTCAAGCGTAGCATTCAGTGTGGAAAATTCGAAAGGAATCTTCAAAAATCTAGAATTCATGTTTCTGCTACCCGATTTTATGTTAGGAAGGAGGAACGACTACTTAGAGACAACTATTGCAATATTGGCCCACAACTCATCCATCAGCATCAATAATTGTCACTTTCGGGGAGTTCCAGTTGCCTTAAAATCATCCTGCCCTGGAAGTTGCACAAATAATATAACAGACAGCCTATTTGAATCTCAATATAAAGCAATTTTGGTGGAAAATCATGGAGGACCTGGTTTTTATACAAATCTCTCTCTCAGGAATAAATTCATTGGGCGACCATTTTTTCTGTCAGAGCACTCTATTTCAACTGTGGCATAAGAAAAAACCAGAACTGGAATATATCCATCGATTCGTGTTTATTCACATATTTTGACAGCGCGAGTTATACCACCCTCAGGGGAAAGTTGCTCTTCGAGTTATACAACTCTGAATTTCGTCACAACCACAAGATGTATGAAGGTGAAGAATCCAGTTCAGCTTTTGGGATCAGTGACTACGATTTCATAAATAAAGGTAAAGCTCGAAAAGTGATTGTTTTTAATTGCACCTTTATTAATAATACGAGCCATTACGGAGGAGCTATTCTGCTTCAAATGTCTAATAATCTCCCTACAACATTAGAAATAACGAATTCCACCTTCTTATCAAACACTGCAAGGCATAGTGGTGGCGCTATTTCTGCGATGGGTCCTTTAGAAATATATTTAAAGAATAGCAACTTTTACAACAATTTTTGCGGATATCAACCTTATCGCAAAAACTCGAATTGTATCCCTTGGTGTCATTTGTTCAAGGCCTCGGAGGTGCATTACATATTGCTTATCAAGCTAACTGTGTGTGTGGAATGACACCAACGGCAGATATAAGCAATTGTGTTTTCAAGAATAATTCTGCTGAAAATGATGGTGGTTCTGTCTACTTCACCGGTAAGCTAATGAAAATTTCAAATGTATATATGGAATCCCCAGGGTATAACAGAGATCGACAAGTTTTTCCAAACGTTATTAGCATTATATATTATATAAACTATATATATTATTATTATATATTATTATTATATTATATTATTATTATTATATTATTATTATTATTATATTATATTATTATTATATTATTATATTATATTATTATATTATATTATTATTATATTATATTATTAGTATATTATTATATTATTATATTATATAATATTATTTTGAAGATTGCTTTATATGTAAACGTTATTAGCATTGTTATTTGTGCTATATGTTAACGACTTACCAGAATGTATCGAACATTGCAAGGTTGAAATGTTCGCTGACGATCTCAAACTGTACTCAACTCACGTATCGAATGACGATAAAATCCAGTCTGACATTTCTAACATTGAGAAATGGTCCTCAACTTGGNTTACATATTGCTTATCAAGCTAACTGTGTGTGTGGAATGACACCAACTGCAGTTATAAGCAATTGAGTTTTCAAGAATAATTCTGCTAAAAATGATGGTGGTTCTGTCTACTTCACCGGTAAGCTAATGAAAATTTCAAATGTATATATGGAATCCCCAGGGTATAACAGAGATCGACAAGTTTTTCCAAACGTTATTAGCAGCAAATGTGGGGGTCAAATCCAAAACGTTGCAATTAAGATTCTTACAACAACAAATAGACGTGATGCTGCCATAAGCGTACGGGAAGAAAAGATCTAGGGGGGCTGCCTGATGAAAAGTCTATTGTTTACGAAATTTTTTGCCCGACTTACGGCGGATTATTGCCCGAAATAAGCAGATTTTTCTGACTTTATCGAATGTTGGGGGGGGGCTGCCGCCCCCCAGCCCCCCCGGCTCGTACGCTTATGGATGCTGCTAATTTAGACATGTCATATCCACCTGTCAGTATAGACGAGCAATCAATGTTTATATGTTCAAAAGGAAGCATTTTGTATCAAAAGGCTTTAACGCTAACGCCAGACCAGAAGCCCAATAGCAAGTTGCTCAGGATGTTTTCGTTTCACTGCGAACTATGCCCACCTGACTTTTACAGTCTGGATGAAAGTATCCTGCAAAATAGAACAATGAAAGGCGACAAATGTATGCGTTGCAGCTCAGGAGGACAATGCCGTGCCGGGGTAATAAAGGCGAAGAACAATTTCTGGGGATACAAAGATAACGATACAGATCGCATCAAATTAATACAACTTCCAACAGGCTATGGATGCTCTGGAAAAGAATGCACCACATATAATGTTTGTGCACCACATCGGAAGTGGACACTTTGTGGCACATGTGCAAATGGATATAGTGAAAGTTTCATCTCATCCAAATGCATTTCAAACAAAGAATGCCAAAGAGCGAAATTTTGGCTCATAGCTTTGATCTTATTGGCTCTCTTTCTAATTTTTATCCTTTGCAAACAAGAGATTGCAAAATTTGTTAAATCCAAATTCAGAATGATAAGGAAACCACAACAACACCAACAACAAGAGGCCTATGATGATAGATATGTAGCCCTTGTAACTGATGATGTCTATTTATCAACTGATGCATCTTTACACAACAGTGCACATTTCGAAGAGCATAACAGCATGGTTGTAGACCGACATGAGGAAAATGACTCTGATATCGTCACTTGTATGATAAAAATTCTCTTATATTTTTACCAGATTGAATTCATACTCCGTTCTTACAGCAATGACGTTGCGAGTCATATCTTTCAGGGATTAAGGCATTTTGTTAGCAGTTTCTTTAATTTTGAATTTTCAATGGGACAAGGTGGTTCAGTTACATGTGCCTTATTTGATATGACTCCGATTTGGAAGGTTATTTTGAAAATTTCGTTTGTTGCAATGGTATTCATTGTATTGTTGGTTCTATTCATTTTCATGAAGACCTACCAAGGAATAAGAGACAAATTTAGACAACAATCAGATTCGAACCATTTGGTCGTCAAAAGAGGGAAGAGATTCAGTGATCGTCCTTTGCTTGCAATTTTTGAAATCGTACTTTTGAATTATGCAGTTATCACAAAATCAGTATTTTCTTTGTTGACATGTGTTGAAGTTGGAGGTAAACAATTTTTGTTTATTCAAGGAACTTATTCAGTGCTATAAACCATGGCAGTACGTTTTGGTGGGTATTGGTTTCTGCTGAGTGATACCTTGTTGTTTGTTTGTAATGTTGCTGCCAGGCTTACTTCGAGAGAGAAAAATAGACAAGAGAGGTGTTTTCTTTGGTGTTTTATTTCCAATGCTATTTTTGTTTCGTGTTCTATTGGTTGGGTGTTTCATGAAAAGGCAAGAAGAGCAGCGTAACCCAGTTCACACTAATTCTTTCATGGACAGCATCGTCAAGCTCATTTCAGGGCCATTCAAGTGCAAACGCAAGCATCAGACTCGATGGGAAGGAGTTTACCTCCTTCGCAGATTGATCATCGTTTCAATTAATTCTTGTATACAAGATCAAATATACAAGCTATATTCACTGCTGCTTATTCAAGTACTGTTTTTACTCCACCACGTATACATGAAACCATTCAAGAATAAACTCCTAAACATTGTAGAAACAATATCACTGACCGCTTTGATAATGTTGAACTGCGTGAAAACATTTGCAGTGTATGATGGTAAACATGGGTTGCATGGAGAGGGAGCTGATTTGTTTTTATTAAAGATTTTTTCATGGACTGAGTTAGTGTTAGTTCTATTTGCTCCTGTTGTGATTGGCGTAATCGTAGGAGTATTAATTATTGCTAGAATAGCTATTGCTATCTTTATACTACTTAATTACTTGCACCATTGGGGGTAGTAGTCCGAACGATGTAACCACAGCCCCCGCTATTTGAATCAGAGCATCAGAATTCCTGCGGACGCTTGGAAATTGTCCGCAGGAAATTTTGATTTCTGACATAACTCACAGGAAATCCTGGATGTCTGATGTAGACATAAAGGAAAACTTCAAGAAGTTTGTTGAAGTTTTAGGGAGAATGACAACTGGAAAGAATCTGGAACAAGTTACAAGTCTTGACTTACTGATACAAATCTTTACTCATCTTTAGCATGAAGTTTTGTTTTGAAGTCACACTCTGATGACGACATAAGTCAGAAAGGCCTCAGTGTGCTAAATCTTCTCGTTTTTTTTTTGCATCCGAATCTCTTTATCATATTTCGTAATTACCTTACCTACCAAAGGTTAGCATGAATATTATCTCAGTGAAGGACTTGAGCTGTCTTTGCGCTGTGTAGTCAGTGAAAGTTTCCGTAGAGTCAATCATAGAATCAATGATTTCCATAATCACTTTGATAGAAAGACACCATTAGGCATATTCGGCCTTAATTTTTTTATTTTGTACTTTTCATTTCAAAATTACCAATTTTGAAGGTTCATATCCGGAAAACAAGCATTTTTAGGAATAAAGAAAAGAAAATAATTTGCAAAACAGGAGATTCAAATTTCTATTCTTATGTAGGAAGACATGTAACTCTTTCAATTAAAACAAACAGAGCTAAAATTGGATAATCGTAGGCAGAGATAGTAGCAAATGAATTTGTTGCTGTAGAGCATTCTGTAGAAATTGACCAAAAATTACATCGGCGGTCCTGGCTGGAGGAACAATTCGCGAGAAAGCAACGGACTTGTCGCTGTTGCCTTCTTGTCAAAGCAGTTTATTGCTGCATATTCAGAGAGCAAACCATGCGGGAAGAGTTTGGCGACAGGCGTCGAGGCCCATAATGGAAATCGAGGATCCTAAGTTCCATGGGAAAGCCTGCTAGTTGTGTAAATAAATCTAAGGTGAATAACACGAGAAAATGTAGGAAAGGACTCAAGATCGCCCAACTGAATATTGTATCTCTTAGAATACATAAAGTGGAACTAGAAGCACTTAGGCATGACCATAAACTTGATATTCTCGGACTTAACGAGACTAGATTAAATAGACAGATCGAAGATCGAGAAGTTGGTATTGATGGTTACGATATCTATAGAGATGACAGGAATACTTCGGGGGGTGGCGTAGCTCCGTATGTCAAAAGCTCCCTACCTCACCATCGCAGGGAAGAGATCATAGGCCCTCAATTAGAGATAGTAAGGATTGAGATCACCCCAAAACAGGGAAAGATTTTTGTGATACTCAGCTGGTATCGCCCTCCCACTCCAGGTGTGGATACCTCGTCCTTTGAAGCAATAAATAGACTTATAAAAAGAATAGACTTGGAGGGAAAAGAAATAATCCTTATTGCAGACACCAACTGTGATTATAAAAAGCCGAAAGATGGCAACACCAGAAAACTTAAATTGATTTACTCTGATTTTCAGTTTGAACAACTAATCACTGATTATACTAGAGTGTCTTCCACCGTTAATCCCTCAGGAGAAACAAGGACGATCAAAGCTCTGATTGATCACATCTCAACGAATAGGCCTAACTACGTATCTTTGGCTGGTGTTATAAAGATCGGTACTACGGACCACTACATGGTCAACTGTATTAGAAAACTAAATGCCAAATCCAGGATTCGCAAGCTGCAAAACAAAACAGAATACCGCAGTCTTAAAAATTACGATAGAGAGGCCTTCCTATCAGATCTTAGAACCATTGATTGGGAACGAGCTGCGTCGGCCTCCCGGGGTGACCCCAATAAGATGGCTAATGACTTCTATGATCTTTTTTGCTCAGTCTTAGATGTGCATGCCCCCATAAAGAAAAGAAAAAGAGCTTGGGTGCGTGCTCCTTCGTCGAGAAATTGATGAGAGAGAGAGAGATATCGGGTTAAAAGGCAAGCTGAAAAAGATCATACCCTGTGGACAGAATATAAAAACTAAGAAATAAGGAAACATGTGAACTAAGAAAGGCTGTAGAAGCATATTTTAGCAGTATGGTAGATGAGAACTCCAACGATCCCAAGGGTATGTGGAAGGTGGTGAACAAAGTATTAAATAGAAATCAGAATTCCCCGTCCCCTCCTTCCGTCACCTATGAAGGTCAATGTATAGATAGGCCGGCGAGATCGCGGAAGCCTTTAACAACCATTTTGTCACGATAGGCCCAAAACTGGCCGAAAAAATCAAGTGTGAAGAATCTGATAACCCACCCACTGAAATATATAGATAATAAAGGGTCTTCTATTTCTATACCAAGATTTGAATTTTTTTTTTTTTTTTTTTTTTTATATTCATATAAAATATTACAATACATTCTACATTCTACTATAATTTCTAATTACCATACAACAAAAAAGGAACGATGCCATGAGGAGCGAAAGACAATGACTACCCCATGGCCAATACATAAAGACGCACAACGCTAAAACAAGAATACAAGGAAAAGGAACTAAACTAAAATTTACTAATTACAAGTACAAAGTAAAGTGACAAAAGTAGGTGCTTATGTATGGGAGTTTGCAGCAATGGAACATTTAAAAGCGTTCTGTAGCATGAATGAATTTGAGGGTTGCCTCGAGTAGCTTCTTATTGATGTCAATGGTTAACCTTTCGTCGCCATACAAAATGAATTTGAGTAATACTTCGTTTGAAAGAGAGGAAAAACCATGAGGTAGCAATATTGCATTTACACTGTTGAGAAGATCAGATCTAGGCCCGTTATAAGAATGACAAAGCAGCATGAGGTGTTCCGTATCCTCTACCCCATCATTTGCGGGACACAGAGGGTTGACTGTATCTCTGAAGTTATGCCTAAATTTATGAAAATTTAATTTGCTGAGTCCTACCCGTAGCTGAGTGAGAATAGCTAGACCTTTAGGATCATGAATACCATACACTAGTTTAGGAGCGGGTCGAATAAGTTTCGACAATTTTGTTTTAAAAATGCTCAGGGAGGGTGATAATCTAATATCTGGGTCAAGCGTGTTCCATTCAGATAGACAGTCGGGATAAAAACTAGTCTTAAATCTCGTCGTTCTTGCCTTTATCTGCCCAACTATATCTGCTTTACGAAAAGAATACATAGCTTGTTGTAATTGCGGAATGGGGTATCTTGTGTAATCTGGGGTAATATCGTTGACAATCTTGTAAAAAAGGACAAGGCGTCTGCTCCAACGTCGTAGGCTTAAGGATTCCCAGCCAAGTTCCTCGTAAAGTTTTTCACGAGATGTTCCTTTCCATGCACCAGTCACTGCAAGTGCAGCAGAATATTGAACTGATTCAAGTTTTTCCATGTGATTATTCAGCGAGGTATCTTGACTGAATTCGCATTTTTTGGGTGGGATGTGGTAAATGACATCACCATAATCTAAATGTGGCCGCACATACAGTTTATACAATTCAATTAAAGTGTTGCGGGGCAAATACTTTGAGAGAAATTTTATCATTCCTATTCCGCGTCTACATTTTAGTATAACTGACTGAATGTGAGTGGCAAAGGACAATTTAGAATCAAGTATGATGCCAAGATGTTTATGTTCATTCACTTTAATGACTGGAATATCATTGAACAGAATTGGTGGATGATCGGTTGAGATTTTCTTTCTTGAAAAAATCACTTCAACTGCTTGTTTTGTTGGATCGGGATTAAATAACATGCGCCAATCATGTGCCCAACTTTTGATGATGTCAAGGTCGTGATTCATGTCTGAAGCAGCCTGATTAGGCTCACGAACAATGGTGAAGAGTGAGGTATCATCAGCAAAGAGTTTGACATTACACTTAAGATTATCCGTTAAGTCGTTGATGTACACAAGGAAGAAAAGTGGACCTAAGATAGAGCCCTGAGGGACGCCAGCGGTAACTGAACCCCATTCCGATGCTTTACTATTCAAAACTGTACGCTGTTTTCGGTTTGCAAGGAAGTTTGTGATGAGTGAAAGCAAGTTTCCTGAGATACCACAACGACGAAGTTTGTAGACAAGACCTTCATGCCAAACCCTGTCAAATGCTTTGGATATGTCGAGATAGACGGATCGAACATCTAGTGGTGGATTGCAATCAAAGGCAGTAAATATTGTATGAACAATCGACAGCAGTTGGTTTATTGTAGAATCATTAGGACGAAACCCCGATTGGTTTGGGTTTAATAACTCATTTGCGCTCAGGTGCTCGTAAAGGGTATCGTAAATTATTTTTTCAAGGATTTTCCCGAATATTGGAAGAAGGGATATCGGACGATAATTTTGTTTCAGATGTTTACTGTTTTTCTTATGGACAGGGACAATATTGGCCTTTTTCCAGATTTCTGGGAAAATACCATTTTTGATGCAATTTTCAAATATGATTTTAAGTGGAATCACCAAAGCATCATCACTAATCTTTATCATACGCACTGAGATTTCATCCCAACCATGTGCTTTATTCGAATTTAAGGATCGGATGATTTTTAGTATTTTCTCATCGGAAATATGGATACTGGTCAATGAAGGGACATTACTTGTGACGATATTAGGAACTTGGCTGCCTGTATCGATAGTAGTGCACTGAAGAATGAAATAATCGTTAAAGATTTGTGCCTTTGTTGTAAAATCCAGGACAAAAATGTCATTTTCCAAAAGGGGTGGTATTACCGGAACCTTAGCCTTATTTAGAACTTTGTTTATTAGTGACCAATAGGTTTTTTGACCAGTGTCAGCATCCGACAGGGTTTGACCAATTTTCATAAGGTAGTTATGCTTTGCATCCTCTATTAATTTACATCCTTGAGAAACCATGCGCTGGATTCCTTCAAATCTCTCATGTGGCTGACCATTTCTGATAAAGGACTTGTATGCTCGATTTTTTTTACGAATAAAATTTTTGATTGCCTTTGTTATCCAAGGTGCCTGCCGAGGCCTTACTGTCGTGAATTTGTTTGGAATAAAGTTGGTAAAAATATTCAGTAAGANTTACTCCATAATTCTAAGCTATTTTCATACTTGCACGTTTTCCATTTTATCGTGATATCACTTTAAATCCAACCAAATATATTTGAAATTATTGGATAGGGGGGGGGGGGGCTCTCTCCTCGATTAATTTACCTATTGAGAGAGTTCCTCCTTTAAGTAATTCCCTCCATACAATTTATCTTAATTTTTTTTTACTATTTGTATTTGTATATTGTATTAATTTTCCGTATTAACGTATTAATTTTTTGTAATATTGTCTTATTTCCTTGTAATATTTATAAATTGTATGAAGTGAATTTAAATTATATGAAACTAAAACTGAAACTGAAGCAAGTGTGTTTCTGGATCTCAAAAAAGCTTTCGACACAGTAAATCATGATATTCTTTTGGCGAAGTTATCCGCGTATGGGATAGTTGGAGTACCTTATCACTGGTTCATCACATATCTGACTGAAAGGCAACAATACTGTCACGTTAGTGGTCACAGTTCTAGCCGAAAATCTGTTCAGTGTGGTATTCCCCAGGGCTCGTGCCTTGGTCCCCTTCTTTTCATCTTGTATGTGAATGACTTTGAGCAATGCCTTGAAAAATGTTCTCCTAATATGTATGCGGACAATACCAGTGTAACCTGTTTTGCAGAAGATATGGAAGAACTCTGCAACGAATTGCAAAATGAATTAATCAATATTTCAGAACGGATGCGTCAGAATAAGATGAGTTTAAATACGAAAAAATCTGAATTCACGATTATAGGCCACATACGGCAGCTTAATCGCACCCAAAATCCTGTCCATCTGGATATCAACGGAGAAGAAATTAAAAGGGTCCATGACGTAAAATACCTTGGAGTTACTGTGGATGAAAACCTGTCATGAACTGCACATTATAAGAAACTCAAAAGTAAGATTAAAAGTGGACTTCAGTGGCGGCCTGGCAGGGGGGGCCGGGGGGCCACGGCCCCCCCAGCGGACATTTTTAAAGGGGCGCCAAAACTTCACAAAGTTTGACACGCCATAGCTATAATCCAGCAGCACGTGGCAAGGCAATTCAATTGTCAAGGATCAAGCGCGTCGCCAAAGAGGGGTCGGCAAATTTGACCAATTTTCATCACTTTCAACATTCAAACACAAGAAACGCCAATTTTTTCTGCAAATTCGGGGTCAGCACCCCTCCAAAAACTTTGTTTAGCTTCGCCCCTGCAAAGGATACCTTCGTCAAGTCGTCATAAACATACAAGGGCGCTTTTATACAAAATAGGCAGGCTGATCATCAGTTCGAAAGAATTAATTTATAACACAATAACATAAGGCTAACATTTCATTTGAGTCAACGTAGATATGATTTTAATATACGATTCCAGTGCCGTGGCTACGGGAGTATTCGCCACACACTTTTGTCAAAAGAATGTCCTCAAAATTCTTGGAGGGTTAAGACTTTTCCGAGAAATGGTGGAACGGGGGGTGGAACGTATTTGGGAGAGTCGTTCTTAGCGAAAGTAAAGGTTGATGTCCTCAAAAATTTTTGCAACTGTCACATTGATAGAGCAACTATCACAAAATTGTAATAGTTTTGCATTGGCAAACATTGGATCGAGAGAGTGGTTTCAAGCCATATTAACGGGTGTTTCCTCAAAGTTTTCCTGAACATTGTTATTCATTGAATTTTTTTTACAAAATTATCCAATTCTGACTTCTGTCTGGCACTGTCAAACATTGGATCGAGTGAGGCATTCTAAGCAAACTTAAGGAGTATTTACTCAAAATTTTCCTGAAGATATGGTGGTGATGTACAGAAGACTTATAAAATTATCGAAGGTTCCATTTTAGGCCCCGTTCACACTACTCCGTTTTTGTTAATGTCCGTTTTTGTCGAATCGAAGCTACCCGTTCATACTACTCCGTTTTTGTACGAAAACGGAGGGAAAAACATCCGTTTTCGTCTGTTCACACTAATCTGCTTGATTACAAAAACGGAGCGAAAAACATCCGTTTTTGTCGTTCACATTGCTCCGTTTTTTTNAAACCTCCGTTTTTGTGCGTTCACATTGATCCAGTGCGTTTTCAAAAACCTCCGTTTTTGTGGATATCCACTGTTGACAGCGTTTTCGAAAACCTCCGTTTTTGTGCCGTTTTTGTGCAGATTAGTGTGAACGCTTTCACAAAAACGGATGTTTTTCTCTCCGTTTTTGTACAAAAACGGAGAAGTGTGAACGGAGCCTTAGTATTGCCAAACAAGAGATCAGGAGAGACCTTCTAAGCCAAAGAAAAGGGCGTGTCCTCAAATAATTCCCTGGGGGCAAAGTCCCCAGACCTCCTCATTTCAATGACCCCAGTTAATTTACCCTGGCCATGCCGCTGCACGATTCGTTGATATTATTGACAAATATCATCCAAAAATTGTTTTGGTGATTTTTTTACTGGGATTGTGAACCATTTCTTTAATTTCTCTTTCTAAAGTTTGGGCCATAGTTTTCAAGCCACGAAACGGTCCTGATATAACATTTGAAGATCAAAGAATACCTTTCTTGAGATACAATATATAAGCCCTTCTTGCGTTGTATTTATAAAAAAGATAAAACGAGGAAGGCTGAGACCTTGAAATCCAGGTTTGGAGGAAGGTCAAGGATTTTTGCAACTCTGGTCTGGTTAAACAAATTAAGATCACGTGAGAGGTCAGTTTTTTATCCTCGACATGGTTAAAAGTCATAAGAAAATTGCATCTCATTCAACTATGTCAGTTATGAAGGGGCGCCATTTCACTGCCGGCCCCTCCAGACGAAAAAAGCCAGGCCGCCACTGGTAGACTTTCTTCTATCCGGAAACTGAAAAATATCCTCCCACAGACAAAGCTAGATCAAGTTTACAGGGCGCTGCTCGAGAGTAATTTACGATACTGTAATGAAATATGGGGCAGTCTGTCAAACACCAAACTTGATCACCTTCAGCGCCTACAGAACAGGGCTCGCGCGCTTATAGAGAGTTCCAGATTGAAAGATGACTGGAGATGTAGTCGGCTGTCTGTTTCAAGATTGATTAAATATGACAGGGCTGTCATGATCTACAAGATAATTAATGATTTGTGCCCTGACAGCTTTAAAGGAAGATTTTTAACAAGGTCGCAGCTATCTAACTATGCATTAAGAAACTCGTTAGATATCGACGTGCCGAGACTAAATTTGGAATTTTCAAAAAAGAGTCTCCATTACTCTAGTGCCAAAGTTTGGAATGAAATTCCATTGGACATCAGAAGTAGCCCTACAATTTACACTTTCAAAAAGAGGTTGAAAGATTTCTTGCAAATTCGGCAATAATTCCCAAATCACGATCCCTAGGAAGAACAGCATTAGATTTGTATATTATATAGTATGGCTTTAATCATTTGTATTTAGGGTATTATGGTTTATATTTAGCATTTAGGGTATTATGGTTTTGTGGTTGTTTTAGCTGATAGGGTTTTTGTGCATAAATATTATAAATGAAATGAAATGAAATGAAGTGATGTATGGCAAGAAAACCACACACAGAATTGGGCAACAGTTCTTTTCCCTGAAGAAGTCACAGAACTGTTAAAATAGCAGTAATATTTGATTTCTGTTTCTATGCACGACCGGATGAAGATTGTGAAGCAGGAGTCGCTGAAGCCAAGGAAGAGGCAGACTTTTCAGACGATGATGGGGTTGCTTAACTCACATACGTGAAATGGAGTTTTGATGAATCAGACTAAGTGCATGTATTAAAACAATCTTTGTTCAGAGGGCGAAGGAGGGGAGGAAGGCTAGGACTACCATGTTCTCTTTTACCCCGAACGATTTTTGCGGTCAAATCCTTTATAAAAATACAAACATTATAGCACCGTAAAATCAATATAACAAGGACTAGGAAGATGAAACGTTGCAGCTAGACTATATCTTGGGTGCTGAATCCTAATCTGGAGTCGAAAATTTTATATCATGAAATTTGGAAAAATTTCCATAATGGTGGCCATTCGTCGAAATAGTGTATCGCAAGCATATATTATAGTATCATCTGCATAATTACAGATATCTGAGTTTTGAACAAAAAGTAAGAGATCATGCTTTGTGAGAGAAACCATATGCATGCAATTTTGCAATCAAGAGATCATGTCTAATGCAATCAAATGCCTTGGAGAGGCCCATCAATACAGCCCCTGCTTTACCACCTTCATCGAGACTAATTTTGAATTTTTCTACCGGGTGAGTCAGAAAAAACGTGGGCGTTTAACAAGCCATATTTTCGTGAAAAATAAGTCAAATGAGGAGTGTTGAAGTTTTATATTGCAGAAGAAAGATTAAATTAGTTATAGAAATTTAGTTTGTTAAAATCGGTCATTTCTTTCCATATTTATTTGCGATTTTGTGATACAGCTATTTTGGTGAAAAGTATCGCTAGTAAAAGAACTTTCAGCTTACTAATAATGACAATTAAATGACTCGTCCCATAGGGATACAACATAATCAACATTAGTTTTTCCTTTTGTGGTCTAACACAATGCATGACTTGTTTCAAGTTTTGGTAAAGAAACAATATGTTTGTCATGGTTTAGAAGGTCACACTTGCATGAATATCAATCTAATCGAAGGCCTATTTTAGCAATCTTGTGAAACACCATTTTACTAAAATCGCTCGTAATTCTGGAATGGAAAGACCGATTTCAACCAAACAAATTTTTATATCTAAGTTAACTTTTCTTCTATGCAATGAACTTTAAAGAAACGAATTTGCAAATTAAACTGCATTAAAACAGATTGGCAAACACCCCACGTTTTTTCTGACTTACCCGGTAGAAGTCTTACGAGAGCATGTTGGGCACTGTAACCTTGTCGAAAACCACAGAGAAGTGACGACAAAAAGATGTAATATGAGCAGCTATCTGTTTATCCATTATTCTTTCAAACAGCTTTGAGACCGTCGGCAGAACGCTAATTGGCCTAAAATTAGTCCTGGAGTTGGTTGGTTCATTCTTTTTTTTTTATATAAAAAAAACATATTTACCTAACTACAAGACCATACAATACTCTATGCCATTAACAGCGGGAAAGGACACACGGTCATCTGGTTCCCACTGCGAATGGCATTTACACTTCACTAATAATTCAACATTTAAAACAAACTACAAAGAAAAAAAAGAAAAAAATAGGGGGAGGGGAGTCGCTGCGACGGTAGTATAATGCACATGAAGAAACATAAAATCCACAAGCCCGCAGCCGCAGACCCAACCCACACACGGCACCATCCCCGCCCGTCCACGCCAAGTCCCCCGCGCACGCCCGGCCCAAGCCGCAACGCCACCCCGAATGACCACCCCCCAACCACCCGAGCACAGCACCCCGCAGCACACCGTGCCACCACAGGGAAACCCTGTGAAAACACAATACACCACGAAGCACCACGCACAGGCGGCCAAGGCGCCGGCCACCCAAAATAACACAGCGGCCCGGACCGGACCCGCACAGAAAAACCCGACACAAACTAAGGAGGACAACACCGGATACAAACGAGGCCCGCAACCACAAGCGAGCAAACCACATGCTCCCCCATGCGCATGGTTATTTTTACAAAATTTTTATCCGAACCGCTTCGTCTTTTCAATGAATGCAATTGTAGCTTCAAGTATCATTCTGTTCATTATGATATTCAGACCAGCATTTCCATATAAAAGTAAATCGCACAAAGCTTTTGAATCCATGTCTGTAATATCCAAGTCGGGGACTTCTGCAAGCTGACGGAAGAGATCCATGCGTTCCAAACCAAATTGGGGGCAGTGCAGGAGATAATGCTCATTGTTCTCATCTCCCATTTCACATAGACAACGGGCGCTAAAACAGTCAAAATGGTGCCGAAATCTGTGCTCGTTAAGTGGACTAAATTGTAGGCGCAATTTTGTTAAATTCTTGATACCTATTCTGTCATAAACATTGTAGACTGATCTCTGCTTTGGTCTTATTACTTCTAGTAATTTGCGCTTGAATTTTGAAATTGTATCAGATTCTTTAATTTTGTTATCTAACGAGTGCCATTCAGAAAGGACATTTTGAAAATATGTATTTGAGAAGCGAACAGTACGCCCAGCCATCGGTTCATATTCGCGCTGATGTCTTAAGTTGTATGCAACGGAACGTTCAGGGGGAATTTCATCAAATAGATATGTTGGCGCTTGCGTTTGCCTGAGTGTAAAGAAATGACATAAACGCCTGTACCACCTTCTCTGATAGAGACTCTCCCAGCCAAGCTCCCCGTACAGCCTAAGCCTGTTGGTACCTCTCCATGCACTTGTAACCGCTAATGCCACTGTATACTGGGTTTGCTCCAACCTTTTAGTTATGTCCAGTTTCATTTCCGGATCAGGCTTGTGATAAATTATATCACCATAGTCAAGATGAGGTCTCACATAGAGTTTGTAAATTTGGTCCAACACAGATCTAGAAACATAATTTGAAAGGTATCTGATTATACCAATACCTCTCTTAGCTTTAACAATAGCTTCCTTGATATGACTTTGAAAGATATGACATCCGGGCACTTAAGCTCACCAGGAAAGGACCAATTTTCTATGCAATCATTAAAGATTTGCGTCAAAGGTTCTACACATACATCAGAATTGGATTTAAGAATTTTAGGAGGGATATTTTTGTGTGTTGTAGCTTTTTAGGATTTAGATTCCTAACCTATTTGTCAAGTGCATCAGGGGTAACTTTCTGAAAATAGAAAGAACCAGCATTTGGATAGTGATCTTTAATTTTTTTAATGCTGGGATGATTCAAAAAATTTTGTACGGCCTTCTCAATAGGATCCGTTATACCTTCTGTTGCATTTTCATTACTGTAATTTTCGTTTATGCCAAGGGAATCGGTGACAGTTACGAAAAATTCATTCATTTTTTCTGCTACCTCAACATTGTTGGAAATAACGGTTTCATCTTCAATCAGAACTATTTTATTCCTAGATAGTAATTTGTCCGAGAAAAAGGTTTCACAGTCTTCCAGAATTTATTATTTTCAGTGATAAGTGACATGTCTAAGTTATTGTAATAATGTCTGTTTTCCTTTCGAAATAACGTTTCGAATGAACTGTAAGCCAAATCTGAAGGTTCAAAGTTTCCTAATTCCTCGAAAAGGCGTTTATTAGAGGAAGGCGTCTATTTGAGGCTAGGCGTTTATTAGAGGAAATACGGTACCTGTTCGTCCTATGAGAAAAGTGTTGTATGGTGTTTTTGAATTCACTAATTAAAAGATTTCCACTTGTTTTCTGTTTGCATGTTTATTTTCAGACTCCCCTTTATTACGCTAGGCAACGACGATAATCTAAACCAAATAAAACAGCGAAAGTAAATGTTTCCTATTCACTCAATTACCAGGTATACTCATTCTACTCTGCTTCAAGCGATTGACGATATCTAAATAAATAACTGGTATTGTTTGGATTTTCATGGGAAAAAATTGGCCGTTGTCTCACCACAGTTTTGCTTGTATTTGTACGGTGAATTGTAATTCCAATGCTAGCTTCAATGCCATTGATTGGAATCTATCGTTATCAATGGTTGCTGCAACATAGTATGATGCAGCCAAATAAATCTCTTCACAAATGAGAAACGTTGAATGCTAACAAGAAATTGAAAAGCGGCGAAGGTATGCTTTCTTATTTTCATTTAAATGTTTAAATTCATATGGCCTAATGCAAGTCATATTCAGCTTGGATACCTGAAAACGTTCTTTCCCTGTCAGGCAGCACACCAAAATGCTCGAACAACGTATTTCAAGAATTTAGGTTGTCAAATCACATGTACTTGTTCAAGTCAGTTTTTGACTGTAAGCTGGGCTGAGGAGAGGGGGGTCAGGAGAGGGGGGGTCAAAAACCTGGGGCCCATGGTCACTGGGGCCCATAAATAATAACTCAATTTTTCACAGTATATCTCAAATGAGAGTCTCAAGCGGGGATGGCTCAACGGTAGCGCGCTTGCCTACCAACCTGAGGGTTGGTGGTTCGAGTCCCTGCCCTGCCGAACCTGCTACGTAGAGTGAGGAGAGTCGCCAACTCTCTGTAATTCCAGGCTAAAGGAATCGCGAGGTGTGGTCACATCGAGAGGAAGGACCAGGATACTGCTCGATAAGCTTAGCTTCTCAGTGTCCTAAAACTACCTTCGGATGCTAGGTAGCAATATAGAAAAAAAAAAAAAAAAAAAAAAAAAAAAAAA
>REGM01000037.1:885333-911121 GCA_004194415.1 Aurelia aurita
CGGAAGATAGGTAGCAAATATAGAAAAAAAAAAAAAAAAAAAAAAAAAAGAGTCTCTAGACCAGAGCCCGTGGTCAAACCAGGCCTGTCAATAATTTCTCTATTTGTCACAATACATCTCACTCAAATCAAGGAGAAAAAGAGACAGTGATAGCTCCATTATGTCTTCTGATAAGCAGTACCAGTCAAATATACCAACTACACATCTAAATTTAAGGTTCCTATTAAACGTTTTTCATCTAAACGTTTTTAATTCTAAAATAATTGGAATAAAGGAAATCTAAGTGTGTTCATGGTAATAGAAAACATGTTGATCTTTTATTATCAATGTAGGTTTCGTGTCTCTGACGATGAAATTCAGTAAATTTAGTATTTTTCAGTTTTTAAGATTAAAGAACAATTTGAGTAAATAAATACTTTCAGCTTATGATATTATGATTCTCATGCATAACGACTGGCTATTTTGATTATATTATAATTGTATTTAGAGGCGTAAAATAGCTACCAGAGCGATTCGGGGAGCTTGCCCCCGGACCCCCCTTAATGAGTGCGCCCCCGGCGCAAGTGTACGCCTTCGGCGTACCTTCCACACTTTACTTTGCAAGGGGCCCATGTTTCATTCTGACCCGGGGCCCATAAATCATCTCCACAGCCCTGACTGCAAGCTAATGAAATATTCCACAAAAGATGTCGGGTATTCTACAAGGTTCCCCAAAAAAATGCGCCTCATTTGTGTAGCTGCTGCGGGTGGGCTGTAACTTCTATTGTCCCACTTTTGATATAGTTGCATAGGATAGGCTCCAACGGGGCTCCAACTTAGTTTGAGACCATTTTTAGCCAATCGGACAAGCGGTTGCTGATTTATGGCAGAGACAAATCGAAAAGGTAGTTGCCTCCAAAACAGCACTTCCTTTGTTCTCCAAAACTGTCAAAATCAAGTAAATATTGGAAGAAAACGTTCTAGCGTTGTATTTGAATTTTTCTACATTTAAAAATGGGTTAATGGTGCTGTGTTATCAGTAAACAATACAATTAAGCCCTTTTCAACAGTAGAAAGTGTAGAAAATTGCAATACAAGACCAGAACCCTTTCTTGCAGTATTGTCTTGATTTTGGCATTTTAGGAGAACAGTTCAATTTCACCAATCGCAAAAAGTGTTTGTAAGTTCTTGTATTTCACGTTAAACTGCTTACGTCTTGTTACTTTTATCTGCACCGGATGAATCCTTTTTATATAGAAAGGGATGAACCTTCTGAAACTTGGTTTGAGAATAATTTCGCATTTCCCTCAGTCAAGTTTACTTAACGAGATGAAAGAAAAAATGCAAATTATTTGGGATGGCGGGGCCGACCGGCCCCAATAGGCGCTACGGGCTGTTAAGATAATTTCAGTTTTCGAAGCAAATCTTCTATACAGTTGTATCTATTTTAGTCTCACTGGGCTTTCTGATTTAGTATAATCTAAATGATCTTTCCTTTTCATGAAATCGTGTAATCGATCATCTAATTATGCATTGCTTTCGAATAATTTGTACTATCAAACTCAAATGTGCAACTTTCAATTAGAGGAGGCTGAGACAAGCTTGTCTCAAAACTTACTTTATCATATCCTGGTCTAATTAATGTATTTTATGAACTGGATTTGCCAAACAAGGAATACTCTTAAATATCTGAAAATATCTTAAATAGCAAGAATGTCGATTTTACAATACACTGGATGTATCACTTGTCTTTTCTGAAATGACCCTCAAAATGATGTTCGCAGTTGTCCTAGCACTAAAGTTTACAAAAAAGCTTCCCATTCCATGAAACCTTAACTTATGATATCAGAATTAGGTTTATACTATTTAAACCTTTTTTACTGACTATGTGGAAATTTTACTTGGCTTTAACCCTATTCTAACCGGGGGGCGTTTTTCGTCCCCCCTTTACCAAATTTATTTTAATAGCACTTAAACGATGATAGCTATAACACTGAAACTTCTTGACTTTTATGGAAATTTAAAGAGAATCAACGGATATAAAAGTCCCGCGCGGAAGGGGTCTGGGTATTCTATTATTAGCCTATTGTATTTGATGATTTCGACAAGTAGGTGGATATTGTTTAGCCAGAGGAACAATAGCACGCGTAGGAGTTTTCTTTGTCCTATTTATAGATGACCTCCACTTAGCTCCGTTGATTCACTTTAATTGGCAATCAACAAATTAAAATTTCAATGCCTAATGTCTAACCACGTGACCACCAGATGCCCTTATTTGGAGACAGGTCACAAAGAAATCATTAAAATGGCTCTAATTTCATTAATTGTTCTCAAATCTCATCAATATATATACTATTCGATTTGTCGCGATGAGTACTTTCATTTGATATATAATTTATCTATATTTGCTGACATCAACAATTTTTAAATTGTATGACGTCATTAATCTTTATGACGTCATATTTCTAATTAATTAGTAATTTTTGTATGAATGTCAAATATTGATGAAGACGTCTGATTTCACCAAGCAAATGGGAAATTGATGGTGTTTAAGCACCATTATTGCGCTAACAACTTTGCATTGAATCTTATTGTCTATAATTAATTAGTTAATTAATTAGGGACAAAAAATATTGATATAAAACTACAAGAAACTGCAAAGTAAGGCTACCAAGCAGGTATTTGGATAGTTGTTTGGTGATTCTATCCAGTTATTTAGTAAAAATAGACCTTTTTATGCTAATAGCTCGATTTGGTCAAAATTTGCATTGTTTTTGGTTGCCTAGCAACCAGTCACGTGACTACAAACTAATTAATGCTATTTTTAGAATCTCCTTTGGTCAATTATGATACAGTGCAAGTCTCATTATCATAGCTGTTATAGTTGTTGAGATAATAAGGGGGGGGGGCGAAAAACGCCCCCCACTCGGTAGAAAATCGATAAAAATTTACCCGGTTGGAATAGGGTTTACGAATGAATATGTTTGACATTGTCCATCCAGTTTTTGACATAGTTGACCTTTTCATGTTTCTATGTGTTCTATCACACCATTATCATAATCATTCTATTGTTAATACTTTCATTTAAAGTTGGCTAAAACAATAGCTATATATATACTGCTAATTAATGCCTACTATTTACAAAAGTACCTACAATTTAAAAGGGGGAATATAACTTGCAATAAGAAACATAAATCAGTTAGTTTAAACTTGAGCCGAGTTAGCAGATAAAACTTGCGAAACTTGCAAAAGATATTATTAGGTCTCTGCCAATAAAGCTGCATTTCCACTGAGAAGATATTCTACGTAAGGGATCGTCCCAATAAAAGCGGACTTTTTTCGGTGGCAATTCGGTGGAAATTCTTCCACCGATAATCCAAAGCGGTGACAATATTATCGGAGCTTTCTACGCAAAGCGGTAGATTTTCATGTCCTCATCTCCGAAAAAGATCGACCATCAACTTTGTTTTATAGCAGTGTAAAAGCTCTTGATCTGGAACAACTTTGTAATGGATCGAAATTGTACCGATACAGTGTAAACGTGGTGTAAGCGTAAATCCGGGCGTAAACCCACTTAAATTAAGTTGTTAGACCAAAGACTAGAAGTTTAATTTCGATATTACAATAGGAATTTTTCAAACAGCGAAGGAATACACAACTTGGACTGTGGTACAGTTTTCGAAAAGCTGAAAGTCATTTTTGAATAAAACCAGTAACTTTTGAATTTGCAGGATGGCCTTCGTACATATCCTATCATGCATTGCAGTAATTCTGTATTGCAATACAGTTGCCTATGCAATTTCATGCCCAAACCCACATTATTGTGATACAGAGGAAATAAAGTACAGAGCCTTCTCAGCTTTAAACAACACATACTTGAACAGTACAGATCACGTGATTCGCAGCCTGCCAATCAAATACCAACTTGACTGCAGGAGAGAATGTGTACGCACTTCCGGATGTCAATCAAGTAATCATTTTCAACCAATCAATTCAAGCGGAATGATGTGTGATTTGATTGCTGGAAACAGATGGTCAAATGCAAGTAAACTGATTCCAAGGAAAAATTCAACCCATTTCTTTATCCAGGTATTGCTTGTTTTTCTCTAAAATATCACTCTTACTTCCGTCTGTAAAAGTAAACTACAGTTGGTTGCATTGTACAAAGACAAAACAAATTTCAAAAATAATGGTAGAAAGTTGTACAAATGAAACCATTACTACCGGGTGTATCAGAAAAAAGGGCCACTTGCAAAGCGCCTCTGCGGTGGCGACTTGAGTCTTGCAAAGTTATGGTATCGATTTTCGTAATCCATAAGCTTGAACTTAAACTTTGATGTATTGCTTTTACCTATATTTGCCAATGAAATAAATTTGTTGCTCAAAGTTACCCAAATTTGTTGAACGGTCGATGACATACGGTCTCCATTTTCTGATACATCTCAATTCTTTAAAATTCCCAAACAATACGTTTGTTGTTGTTTTGTTTGATTTTTCAGAAAAGTAATATTCTAAAAGGCTAGAATTAATTAAGCTTACCTTGCATCATTGATTTGAGCGTTCATGATAGCATATTTTTGCCCCCAGAGAATGCTATTTTTTGACCATGTTTAAAGAATATCTGACACCTTCTGAACTGAATTTGGTGCGTTCAACGAAAAAACATTGCCGCAAGTAACTCTGATTTCTAGAACAGGGCATGACAGAGTGTTGTTTCTTGGAGAAAAGTGACTACAGAAAAGAAAACGATTATCTAAAATCTATGGTTGGTAACATTTCACTTAGTCCTGTCTACAGTAATACGAACAACAACCGCCAATCAGTTTAAAAAATTCACTCATTTGCAAAAGCATGACCATCGTTTGCTATGCATGCCCTGCACCGGTCTCCCATTGCGTGGAAGGCTCTTCTTATCATTTCTCTTGTCATTGCATTGCACTCTCTTCTTATCCTATCGCATCTTTAAGCTGGTCTATATTACGGGGTTGACGATTCCTTCCTACATTAGAAGGTGTCAGATATTCTTTAAACATGGTCAAAAAATAGCATTCTTTAGGGGCAAAAACATGCTATCAAGAATGTTCAAATCAATGATGCAAAGTGAAAATAATTAATTCTTGACTTTTAGAATATTACTTTTCTGAAAAATCAAACAAAAACAACAACCAATTTAATGTTTGGGAATTTCAAGGAATTGAGATGTATCAGAAAATCGAGACCATCTGTCATTGACCGGTCAATAAATTTTGGTAACTTTGAGCAACAAATCTATTTCATTGGCAAATATAGGTAAAAAGCAATACATCAACGTTTAAGGTTACTGTAACCCTTCAGACATAAAATTCTCGATTTTTCGTTTTCGTCATAATCTGATGGTTTAAGTATTTGAGTAGAGTTTCAACCAACTCACTTCCAGAAATAACCACAATTACTGGGAAATTTGAGCATTTTAAAAGAAGCAATCATATTTCTCAAAAAATGCGGGAATAGACTTCAGAGGATTAAAGACCGACCATTGACCCGTATGCTTTGCGATCGTTTATTTTTGTTTTTCAATACTTTCTGACAGTCAGAAACTACGGAGCTGTGGAAAGCAAAATCACTGACTTCGCGCAAAGCATGCTGGTCAAGTTATTTTCTTGATATAACGATTGACCAAGACCGCGCTAAAGCTTTATTACTTGACCTGCGGCTTTATGTTTGCACTTTCAAGCATAATCGTTTTTTCCGCACGTTCTGCTTCAATTTGATAAAAGCCTGATTTCTCGAAACAGGATTCCGGGGTACTGGTGGGTACTAAAAAATCTTGGTGTACCTAACGGGCCAATCAAATCGCTTGACACTTGGCATACAGGGTCAAAAAGCATATAACTACAAAAGTGTGTCAGTGATTTATGATAGATCCACTGGTCCGACTTTTATAAGGGTTTGAAAGTTAAAAAAGACATTTCAGACATTAACTTTAATTTAAAATTGCATTATTTCAAGACAGTACGTTTTATTAAAAATTCGTGACACCCTTTTGCAGTTCAGGACCTTAAGTCTTTGGTAAATAGATAGTTTTGGTCGAACAATGCCGGATGGGGTACACCAAGATTTTTTCGCAAGGGTGGTCGATTTCGTCTAAATTCTGGAATAAATCATATGCGTTTTTATTTAAGCAACTGGTTATATTTTTATGGTATTCCGCGTTTAATTCTGCTTCGAATAACATAAAATTTTGTTTGGTATAGTTTAAGGAACGGCCGTGGAAAATAGAGTTTCTTAATCGCTGTCTGAAGGGTTACAGTAACCTTAAGTTCAAGCGTATGGATTACGAAAATCGATACCATAAATTTGTAAGACTGAAGTCGCCACCGCAGAGGTGCTTTGCAAGTGGCCCGATTTTTCTAATACACCCGGTATAGAAATTTGGATGCAAAAAAGACAAGATATTTAGCATACACTGACGCCTTTCTGACTTATGTCTTCATCAGAGTGCAAATTACAAAACTGATTCTAAAATTACGTTATGGGTATATAAACTTTGATTTAATTGTCATTTTGCATTCGAATTTCTTTAGTATAGTTTAAAACTTCAAACGTTTGATTAACTGTCATGTTGCTAAATTTGGTCATGGTGCCATTGGTCCAGCCCCCTTACTTTGCTGCACCATTTGTTGTTTGTTAAAATGCTTTCAGTTTGGCCACAATGTCGGGAAACAATTTAATTCAACTGGAAACATTTCATCAAAGTTCCTCCTTAAAGTCTGTTACGTGGATCTGGGCATTCATTTTAAATTTCTTTCATCAAAATTGGAAATAAATCCATTTTCATTGTCTGCATATATCCAACGGGCAAGTGAACTTCTTGGCATACTTTGTTGCTTGTACTCCGTTGAATAGTTTGGTCAATATGGATGTATGAGCAATATGGATTAACAGGGCGGTTAAAGTGGTTAAAGCGAGCAAACGCAAATTTGTTTGACTACCTGCTATTTTACGCGTATTTTCCACTACAAGTGGTAATCCCGAGTCTTGATATTTTTCAGAGTCCTTGTGCATCTAATCCTTGTCTTCACGGTGGTACATGCATCTCCTTGGATCAGCAAGCAACCTACAAATACGCATGTGCAAACAGTAATTATACAACACATTTTGAAGGAGAATATTGTGAGATTGTTAAAGGTGAGATAATGGCAAATTTCATGAAACTAATATTTTCAACTAATTGGATCTTTCTCTCCCAAGACGAATGTATTCATGGGTTATCCAATATTTTCTGTAGGCAAAATGTCTGAGTTATTATGTGTCCCTTGCTATGTCCCTATGCTTGATTGACTCTAGTAATGTGTTAAAGTAAACGAACGGAGATACAGTGATCTAGTCTGAACATAGCACAAAAGAATGACACGTGTCACTTATGTTCCTATTTTTTTCATCCATCGAGAACATCAAATACATTTTGTTTTCCTTTGGCAATCAAAACAATCATGATTGTATTGTTTAAGATTTCAACATTGTTTCAGTTCAAAGCATTTAGATCCGGCTGGTTGAATTTGAATGGAATTTTGATTGTTTTGATTGCCAAAGGAACGCAAGGACAATAGGTAATATTTAGATTCGTCCAGTCCCCCTAGCTAAGCTACTTCTAACTCCGTTGATTTCCTTTAAGGAGAAACATACGTTTGAAGCATTAACGTAAATGAACAGAGATATAGCTATCTAGTTTAAACTTAGCACAAACAGGACACGCGTCACTATCAATGCTATTGTTTTCATGTTGCGTTGATTGTATTCAATGGAAAACCCTTAACAAGGGAGTGTGATGTTCTTGAGGCATTTAATCATCATTTCACGTCCATAGGACCTAAACTTGCTAAAAAAATGGAGGTTCGAAGCGATGATGATTGTCTTCAGAACATCACCGCTGAACAAACAATATGATCTTCAGAACTATTGATGAAATTACATTCTGGACGCAATTAATTAACTAAAAAATGGAAATGCATCAGTGCCTGATAAGGTATCGATTACCATCGTAAAAGATGTAAAAGACCTAATTGCTAAACCCTTGACAATGATAAAAAACAATTCAGTGATGAATGGCATTTTCCCCGATATCTGGAAACTGGCAAGAGTAACTCCAACCTTTAAATCGGGCACTAAAAATGATGCAAACGATTATAGGCCGATTTCCGTCATTTTAATTTTCTCCAGAATGCTAGAACGGCTAGTGCATGATCAGATTTTTGATTTCCTAAACATGAATAAAAAGCTTACCTGGAATTAAGCAGCTTTTCAAAAACTATGCTCCACCGTGACATCCTTAATCAGCAGTACTGATTATCGGTATGAAAACATAGATTCCAAGAAAATTAATTTGACTTTATTTTTGGACCTTAAGAAAGCCTTTGATAGAGTTGACCATTCTGTCCTTATGAAAAATCTTCGTGCATATGGTATTAGAGGATCTGCAGGTGATTGGTTCGAATCGTACTTAAGTGAGAGAAAACAGTATTGCGCTGCCAATGGACACAGATCAAATATCAAAAACATCACTTGCGGTATACCCTAAGGCTCATACCTTGGTCCTCTCCTTTCATCATTTATCTCAACGACTTTGAAAAGTGCCTAGAATTTTCACAAGCTAGTGTCTATGCTGATGACACACACATCACGAATTGCATCAGACGATATAGAAAGACGTATACTTGACACGCAGCAAGAACTGGTCAACCTCTCTGAATGGATGAGATAAATAAATTAAGTCCTAACCTGACTAAAATAGAGTATATGACGATAGGTTACTCCCGTAGAACAAAGCAACTAGAAATCTCGGATGCTCTGTTGTTAAATGGCACTGAAATTAGACGGGTAGCAAAATCTAAATCTCTCGGAATCATCATAGACAAGAACCTCGCATGGGATGAACAATTTAAAGCTGTTAAATCTAAAGTTTGTGGGGGTTTGTTTGCATTAAAAAAGCTGAAAAATATCATTCCGCAATTGCAACTGTGTAGCTTATTCCACGCAATCGTGGACAGTCATCTTCGCTATGCAAATACTATTTGGGGGAGTCTCTCAAAAACAAAACTAGATACCCTCCATCGGCTGCATAACAGGGCTCATTCAATGATAGAAAATGCACGCATAAAGGAAGAATGGTTATCTAATTGCCTAAATGTTGAGAACCTTATTCGATTTGATCGTTCTATGATGGCATACCGGGTGAGTCAGAAAAAACACTCCCCGTTTGAAAGGCCACTGCTCCCTGGATATCGAGGCAATAACATTGGTAAATATATTGTTTAATAGTGGACATGTTCAAATAAATTCTAAATTTTACCAGACTGAAATCGGCCACTCCCTTCTGAAATTAGGAGGGATTTTCTCAAGAAAGCCCCTCCAAGAAACCTTCAAAAACGGCATGAAATCACGACCAAATTTTCGTCATATTTCTGCCTAAATAGCAATGACTTTCTTATAAAGACAGTGTGACAGTGTGACATTCTTATAAAGACAAAATGCAGCATTATATTCTTCAGATGACCTTCATTGAAACAAAGTATTGCAGCATGGACAATTGAATAAGTTAGAGCCAAACTTTCAGCATTTTACGCCGTTTCCATCAAATGGAATGAAGCATGAACATTTTGTTATGATGATGCAGCTGTTTGCTTATTGTTGCTGATTATTCTTATGTTGATTTCTTCCTGATGTTGCTGATGCGATCATATATATGCGATTTGTTGCTGATCATATGTTGTTGATGATATCTTATGTTACACACTTAAATCAACATGAAACAGTTTGTTATGATGGTGCAGCTGTTTTGTTATTGTTGCTGATGCAATCAAGTTAAACACTATTGAATCAAGCATGGAACAGTTTGTGATGATTTAGCTGTTTGATTATCATTGCTCATTCTGATTAATGCTGCTGGAAGCAAACTGTTAATAACAGTAACTGAGATAGCTCATCACAAAGAGACCATCAGATCCATTGCTGCAAAAATGACTATTTCTCCTTCAAAATTTGATGTAACTGTTGTTCTTTGGCCAGATAACAGAGCCCGTCATGTGAGGTACCACCCAGAGCAGTATCAAGCTTTGAAGTCCAAAGGAACTTTGAAATGAATGATAATTAACTGTGTCTGACTGAAAATTTCAATTTTATTGACACTAATCTAATATTTTATTGAGTATGATCAAAGTTGTAGTCATGCCAAGTTGTCTTGTTATTTGCAAACAATTGTCATTTTTTAATGTTTCAAACTCAGACCATTTGTTCCTCAAAGCATTTGCGGACAGTTGTGTTGGAAGAAGCCTGAGCTGCACTCACTTAACTTTGTTAACGGCTAGTTATTATTATATAAGTGGTTGCTGATTTATGCACAGGAAAAGCAAAATAAGTGGCTCCTTCAAAAACAGCACTTTGTCAAAATCAAGCAAATTTTGAAAGAAAGACTTCTGGCATTGTGTATTTAAAAATTGTCTACAATTTTAAAGGGTTAATTGTGTTATTTATCTGTAAGACAGCACTATCTACAAATGTAGGACAAATTGGAAAACAACACTGGAACCCTTTTTATTTCAAACATTACTTGATTTTGACATTGTTGGAGAACGGAGAACAATAGAAGTGGTGTTTTTGAAGCAACCACTTCTTTTGCCTTTTGTGTACTATAAATAGCAACCACTTGTCAGATTGCCTCGAACAAGGTCTCAAACTTTATGTTGAAGCTTATTCTATGCAACTGTATAAACATTGAGACAATTAAGCTTACAGCTCCTCCACAGCAGCCACACAAAAGGGGCCAGTCTGGTTCCCTGACGTCATTTTCGACTAGGGGGACTGGGCTCTACAGAAGCGGTCTAAAATAACGTCTGGACAAAAACCGTATCTAAGCAACCACGGTGGATTCGGTTGAGTGGCTTGTTCAAGTTGACAAACAACAGGTGCAGCAACAAATCAGTTCGGGGAGCGAAACAAAAGACTTTTGGGATGAGTCTAGATGCTCGGTTCTGCAAACTTTCATTTCAGGTCCCAGTGAATGAAAATTACTGGGAAACATTTTTGAAATGATATTAGATGGTCAATTTAATGTTTCCAAGACCAACCACACAGCACTGCAAATTACAATAGCATAACAAAAGTGTAAGCATGCAAGGGTTTCATTTTAAGAGTTAAAAGTTTGTTGTTTTCAACCGATGTTATTGAAATGAAAAAATTGTCATTTCGATATTGTAATTCATGATAAAATTGCTGGAAGAAGATACACCATTTTACATACATCTATTGAAAGAATTTTGGCAGAGAATTTAAGGTGAAGGCCTCAAAATATATCAATAGACTTTGAATATCTTTGCTGAGACTGGAGAGGAGAGAATCCGCCAAACTTTGTTTTGACAAATGTTTATTCCAAAGACAGGACAAACCTTAACTAAACTGAAGCTATAAACTGAAGCAATCATCCTTTTCAGGTGGGTAGTTTTCGTATGTCATGTGAGCAGTTAGAGTAAAATATTTTATTTCTTTCATGCAACAAATAAGAACCTGTCTAGACACAAAACAAAAATTTGAACATTTGCAAATCAAAGCAGAAAAATTGCAAAAGTTTGAACCCGATTTACAAAGAAGTTCTTAAATACTAGCAAATAAATTAACTGAAATAATGGAATCATTCATTTTCATTTTAATTTATTTATACACAATATCCCTTCAGCTACTATTTAATAATATAAAAATATGCAGTTCTATTAATTAATATCATATACAAAAAAAACTTCTAAGCTAATTACAGGTGCTGTTCTTCCAGGGAGTCGTGTTTAATTGGCTTTCAGCTCATCAAATGTATTTTTAGTTGCTTTTTAAATTGGCACAAGGTGGGAAGCTCCCTGGTACTTACAGGGATTTCATTCCAGACCTTAAGAGCTGAGTAGGAAAATCCTTTTTTGGCATACTCTAGATTGTACCTTGGAATCTGGAGATCTCTACAGAATCGCGTATTGTAACTGGAGTATTGTGATCTTTGTTGGAATTTGTTCCAAAGATTTTCTGGGCAGAGTCTCTTCATGATCTTATAGGCCACAACTGCACGATCAAACGTAATAAGTTGTTCGACATGTAGGAAATTATTTGACCATTCGTCTTTTATTCTGGGCGTATCTATCATGGAAATTGCTCTGTGTTGAAGACGTTGAAGGGATTCCTTTCTTGAATTTGAGAGGCTACCCCAAATAACATCTGCATATCGCATGTGACTTTCTATAAGAGCACGATATACATTGCTTAACTGAGATCGCGGGAGGATGTTTTTCAGCTTTTTTAAAGATGTTAGGCCTCCACGAACTTTTCCTCTGACAGTTTTGAATTGTTCTTCCCAGTTAAGCCCTTCGTCTACAATGACTCCAAGTGATCTGGTTTTTTTTACTCGTTTTATATCTGAGTCATTCAGTCTCAATGTTTCATGTACCTCGACTTTATTAGTTCTACGAGGGTGCTCAATTATCATATACTCTGTTTTTTTAGGATTGGCACTTAATTTATTTAACCTCATCCATTCAGAAATATTGATCAACTCCTCTTGTGCCTTCTGAACTAGTTCTTCAATATTCATAGACGTTAAGGCCACGTGAGTATCATCCGCATACATACCAGCCTTAGAAACTTTCAAACATTTTTCAAAGTCATTTAGGTATATTATGAAGAGAAAGGGGCCTAGAAAGGAACCCTGGGGAATACCACATGTAACTGTCCTTGGCCTTGATTCATAACCGTTGACAGCACAGTACTGCCTTCTGTTTTCGAGGTATGATTGAAACCAGTCTCCGGATAGTTCTCGAATACCATATTTCCTCGATTTTTCTAACAAAATCTTATGGTCAACGGTATCGAAAGCCTTTTTCAGATCGAGGAATATTGTTAAATTAAGTTGCTTGTGGTCAATATTCTCATACCAATAGTCGGTACTATCAATCAAAGATGTTATTGTTGAACAAAGTTTTTGAAAAGCTGATTGACTCATTGTCAGGACCTTATTTGCTTTGAGGTATTCATAAACTTGATCATGTACAAGCAAGCAAGACAAATCATCTTTAAGCAAGACAAAACAATGCCTAAGTTACATTTCTTTACAAAGCTTGCTTCAGAAGAAGAACATTGGCGTGTTTGCCAGGTTCTAATTTTAGTTTAAAGAAACCATCTCGTTCAGCGCCGAGAAGACATATTTTGTTGTGCATGCGCTATCAGAAATTTTCATCAATTTACCCTCAGCTCTTAGCCTTCCATTTTTGCTTTTCTTTTCGTTGGAGAGTGTATTGGAAATGTTAGTCCTGAAGTTAGTATGTGAAAATGACGACCATATTTTGTCCAGGTATAGGTGACTAAATTGTCAAAGACTTTTTGGGCCTAACCGGAGCTCTCTGCATGGAATTTTGAGGCAATAAATGAAGCTTTTTTCGTATATTCTGCAGTAATGTGAAGCTGCTTGATACTCTCATCATCGTCTGAAGAATCAAAATTACTCTCTTCATAATATTCTGCCATCTTCGTCAAGTTCTGCCATCTTCTATCACTGTGATTGCTTCAAAAACTTGCATCATGCCCACCACAGAACAACACAGAGCCGGTTTTCCAAATAAGGAGTGAGAAGTTTCAGTGAGTAGTTTCGCTGGTTTTTGTCCAGGCGTCAACAAATCGCTTCCCTGGCGTCCAGGACTCTCACGCGAACGCAGTCAAGTTGACGCAGGGAACCAGGCTGAAACGGGGCACAATTGTTTGGGACACCCTGTATATATACTGTTGTGATAACCTAATATATTTGCTACAAAGATATAACATATACCTGGAACCAAGAAATGAACCTGTGAAACATACTTTTCATATTGCTTTCTTGTCAGCTGATGTTTGGTTCTTAGATGCCTAGTTAAATCTTTGAATGGTTGCCACTGCTTTGGACATCCCTCTACTTTGCACAGCTCTGGCTTCCTGTATCTCATGTAAGGCTTATTATTGGCCTCCATCAAATCGTCAGCACTTGGTGCAGGCAACTTTTGGTGATCTCTATACTTGAGAGCAGGGTGATTCATCCTTACATGTCTGTACAAGTCCAAAAATATTTTGCCATATGACGTACATCTCTTAACTCTACATGCACCTGAAAGATTACCATTACTTGCCTGGAAAGAAAAAGAAAATAAAAAACTATCATCTTTCTTGTGACTATAATTTTAGCATTTCCTTGGCTTATATCTATTACCATTTAACAGGGGCGTACGCAGCACTTGAGAAGTGAGGGGGTCTGGGGGCGAAACCCAGAAATTTGTTTGGGGACCACGCCCTTAAGACGCTCAGAAAATGAGGGCTACACCCTTTTAGTTATATTTTGTTTCATAAACGTGGCTGCAATGAATGCAAAATAGTCCAACATATCAAGTACGAATTACAAAATTACCTTTCTTAGCTTTAGTACGAAATGATTCAGTGCTGGTAGCTCAATATTCGAGGAAATGTCTATTTTCATTACTTATCAGAATCAAATTGTCCAGTCGGTCAATGGCATCTTTTGCAAGATGCTGTTGTCACAGGAATTGTTGCTGTAATTCGAATTATTTATGGAGGTTGGGGTACAGGCTCTTCGAATGACTTTCTCGAGATTGTTCCGAGAGTAGTGGCAAATAGGGATTCCTCTAGCCAGTGGTGTGTCCAGGCGAAGATAACTGGGGATATTGAAATGAGGGGTTTGGGGGGGGGGGAGCCACTAGGAAAATTCTCGAGGACACACCTGCTAGTTTGTTTCAGAACGCATCTCCCAATATCGTTCCAGCATTCTTGGAAACCCAAGACCTTCTAACTGTACCAAGCCTTTACTCAACCATCCTCTCCTTGCTCTTCAAGATCTCAAGGACCATCTCTTGACAGATCTGCCTCCCCCCCTATGTATCAATTTTATTGCGTTTTTGAGTGAATCTCAAGGATCATCTTACTTATTGAAAAGTGGGGGAGACCGGATCCCCCCCCCCTTGGGTACGCCACTGCCATTTAAGTATCAAATTCATTTTTTCTTACAATGATGAAAATAATGGTAAACAAACATCAGCTACATACATTATATATGATATTAGCAACAATAAAACCAACTACAACATAATAATGGTGATGCTGTGAAATTTCAAATAAGAACATGTTAATGACTATATATATACATACGATAATAAATTGTAAAAAAGTGTTGTTTACGACTATTTTATACCCTGTATACTTTGTGGTTGAAACAGAAAAGTTAAATATTGTGCATCATAGGAATTTCACATAGAAAACATCAGTGAGCAAATATCTCTTTTAAGCAAGACCTGAACCAAATCAGAGGCAGCAAAAGGGGGAGGATTGGAGAGGACATGTACTCCCCAACTTCCCATGGTAGGCTTTGGTCTTTAACCCTATTTTAGATGCGTAAATAAGTACCACTTTGTCATTTTTTTTTTCTATATTGCTACCTAGCATCCGAAGGTAGTCTTTAGGACACTGAGAAGCTAAAGCTTATCGAAGCAATGTTCTGGTCCTTCCTCTCGATGTGACCACACCTCGGGATTCCTTTAGCCTGGAATTACAGAGAGTTAACAACTCTCCTCACTCTACGTAGCAGGTTCAGCAGGGCGGGGACTCGAACCACCAACTCTCAGGTTGGTAGTGAAGCACGCTACTATTGAGCCATCCCCGCCACTTTGTCATGGGGGGTGCAAAAAAGGCCCCCCAAAGATTTTCTAAGCAATTGTGATGTCGACGGCAACGCAACTTGGAACACATGATTACTAAGCAATTGTGATTTAAAAAATAGTATTATATGCTAATTAGTCCCTGATGCCATATTGGCATTTTAAACCAACTTTCAGTGACATTTAACCCTATAATAATCAAAAGGAAATTGATCTTGAATTGCTACTTAATCAATTTTGATCATAATATATATAAAAATTATTTCAAATGTTCATATGTTTATTATTATAAATATGACATCATATATCTTAAATTTTGCAGATGTCAGCAAAACAATTGACTATGACAATACCTAACAATATTAGTAACAATTTGCTGTGAGCCTTGGGGGGGGGTGGGGTTGGTATTACCCTCCCTTGTTTTTCAATATTTTATATTGTTTATTTTTCTTAGTATCAGTTTTCATATTTCATATCCTTTCCTCTTCTACACTACAAAAAATCTCCAAATATGCACATGTCATAGTCACATGACCAATTACGACAATAACCTATTGTTTATTGTATACAGTATTAAATTTTACTAAAAGTCAAACAGGTTCCAGTCTTTTGTTGCATGTAGTTTAAGAGCAACCAGAGGAAGTTTGCTTGGAGGACTTTTTTTGCCCCAAATGTAGAATAGGAATATTATATAATAAAACATAAGATCCTTTTGGATGATTACAAAGTCTGTCCTGACCTATATGAGTGTGTAATCAGGACTTTAGCGTTCTACAAGGCCCCAAGAAACAAACAAGCATAAGAATCCCTGATTGCAGCACGAAAATCTGTTTATCGAAGCCTGCATGCCACAAATGATCCTTGATGATGTCGTTTTGTTGATATTTTGCAAATCTGCCAACAATAATCTTCGACATTGGTCAATGAATCACTGCCAAGATAGGGTACACTTCCTTGCATGGAAGCATTTTAGCAAAGCTCTTATTGTTGATTTTTTGCCCAATGCAACCTTTCTGATTAATATGTCGTGGGCATTTTCGAAGTGCCTTTTGCACGATTCGCGCAAGTTGTTTTTCACGTCTGAATAACTCGAGAACTGTCGAGAACAGTCAGCTTTAAGATGAGGGAAAGGGTGTTGCATGCTCCTCAGTTATGAGTCGGCAAAACATACTGGTCGATTGAAGAGTTTCTGCTGCCTCAATGGGGGTCGACTTCTAACTTAGAGCCTGTTGTGTGAAATGAAACAAACTGTTAACTAACATTTGCCTAAATCCCGGTACTGCGTTTCAGCCCCGCCCCGCCCATTTCATCGGACACCGATATGGACGCAGAGGATCGAATCTGAAGCATCCCCCGTGTTTCATATAATTCCAGCATGAAACAATCAAAATAAAAAAATTTCTGGCACAGATACAAATTGCTCAATATCTGTGGGACATTAATACAAATTTGATCTGAATTGCCATTAATGATCATGTTTTTCGATCGCTCGCCATAAAGCATGAAAAAGGCAGATGTCAAGTTTTCCTTGGTTTTCTATGCGCAGGGGGGATAATTGCGTGGCAAACGCACTTTTTCTTGTCTTTCTGCTACTTAACTGCGATATCATGCTGATCAATCACACTAATGCGTTACGGACGGACGGACGGACTGACATTGAAGTCGCTTCTTAGATTACAAAGTACTTTATAATCAAAAATGCCATATAAATGCCTTGGTGCACCTTTTCTCCTACCAAGTTTAGAAAATTTAAGAATTGTCCTACCAAATTTGTAAGCCTGGCAACAGCAACCACGTTGCCAATAAAAAGGTTACATATTGTATACTGATGTCTGGAGGTTCATGAAGAGGTCAAATCGGATCTGGGATTTGCTTAACAATTGACTCATAAAATAATTGGTAAGGCAATCAGGGATTTTTGTGTTGGGTGGGGCTGACTGGTCTTTTTTAAATCTACAATCCTTCCAAAATATATTGAGACCAACAAATAAAATCCTAACATTCTAGTACTCCCTTGTCTCTACTGCAGAAAAATCTATTTTTCTTGCCCCTGTAACATCCCCTCCCCCCTCAGTCAATGTTGTGATTCTAAGCAATGTTTCCAACACAAATTTACATCCAGTCACACCATAATCACACCAAACAACAATGACTGAGGGGGAAGGGGATGCAGTCTCGCAATTTTTGTGAAGGATTGTAGGATAACCAAACCATAAACCAATGGCAAAAAACATTGGGATTTGATCACCTCACATACTGTATATCAACAGAAAAGTGACTGCGGTTGCTTGCAAAATATGACTGGGAAAATGGGATAGAGGAGCCCCCTTCAGGGCGCTCCTTCCGTCAAGAACCACACAAAAGTTTAGGCCGTTTAGGCCTACTAGTTACTAGGCCTAGTTGTATGTAGTAGTATATAGTCTAGTCCCTTCCTAGAGAAACAGTAAGTCGGCCTATAAGGCCAGACAAACAAGTGTCTTTATGCTTTTTAGGCCATAAGATACATAAACTAAAGGCCGCCCGATGCGATCGTTGTAATTATTTCTTTTTACGTACTTACCCTCATGATCATGAAATCCAACAAATACAGCACAGTTCAGCTAAGTTCCACCACCAGTTTCTCGAGATGGCAAAGGCTTCGAAAAATTGGCGCGAAGCGAAATGATTGTGTCTCTGATTGTGCGCGAAGCGAAATTATTGTGCGCGCGCTGAAATATTTGCCGGGCATTATTATTATTATTTATTATCAAAGATCTTTGTTATTATCGATCTATTTAAAGTAGGCATACATATAAATAGCTATAAAATAAAAGTTACTTCAAGCCTACTATTTAACAAAGTAAAATTGTAAAAACAAGAACAAAATATAATACAGAATACTTGGCAACAGATTTGTACAATATTTACAATGTTTCTAATATTTACAATGTTTTCATTTTTTATATTTACACACAGTGCATCAAATTTCTATCCGCTCAAGAACCCAACCTGAGCCACGAAAGGTCTACATAGCCTACAATTGCATCCCTCCCCTTTCCAGATTTTGATTTTCCTTTTAAAGCAGGAGAGGGTATCTGATTGTTTTATGTCATTGGGAAGTGTCTGACATAATCTTACCATCGTCCCCAAGCCATAGCACGTAGTATGCGCTAGTGGCAATAGTAGATTATGGCAGCTTCTTAACCCATACGGACTGTGTTTTTCAACGAAGACCTCTTTCATGAAACTACGATTAAGCTCCCAGCTCCCATTTTGTCTTATNTACACACAGTGCATCAAATTTCTATCCGCTCAAGAACCCAACCTGAGCCACGAAAGGTCTACATAGCCTACAATTGCATCCCTCCCCTTTCCAGATTTTGATTTTCCTTTTAAAGCAGGAGAGGGTATCTGATTGTTTTATGTCATTGGGAAGTGTCTGACATAATCTTACCATCGTCCCCAAGCCATAGCACGTAGTATGCGCTAGTGGCAATAGTAGATTATGGCAGCTTCTTAACCCATACGGACTGTGTTTTTCAACGAAGACCTCTTTCATGAAACTACGATTAAGCTCCCAGCTCCCATTTTGTCTTATAGATCTCAGTCATCAGCAGCTGTAAATTCCTTACGTGGATTGGGACGGCATTGTCTCTGAGTAACATTATATCGAAATCTGATCTCATATCTTTGTAGGTTATCCGTGATGCCCGTTCGTGAATACGATTAACTTTATTGTTCAGTGTTCTATCGCAGAACAGCCAAACAAGAGGACAGTAGTTGAACTGGGACAAAATAAATGCCTTCATTGTTCGTTTTAGTTGCTCAGTATCAAGAAAGTAAGAAATTCTTGAGAGAGCATGTAGCTTTTGACCAGCTTTTTTGCAGATGGACCTTACTTGCTGTTTTAAAGCATAATTTTTTGTCCAGAATCACCCCAAGCAATTTTTCTTCCGTGCTCTCTTTTGTAGTTATGCTACCGATATTTAAAGAAATGTTATTACTTTTATTCCCAAATACCATTAGATGGCATTTGTCCTCATTCAACTTCATACAGTTGTTTGGAAACCATTCTGCAATTTTAAGGGCATGATCACTCTCTAATGTTTTGATGACACTTTCAATGCTGCTATCGCAAGCATAAATCGTTGTATCATCTGCATAGTTGCATATTTGAGCATCTTTCACAAACATGAAGAGATCATTGAGCAGAAGAGGACCCAAGACCGAACCTTGTGGTACACCTATCGTCGTTTCTCTCCATGTACTGAAGGACCCATTCGTCTTTACCCTCTGCTTCCTCTCATTGAGATAGCTATGGATCAACCGCAATGCACTCAACTGAAACCATAAGCACTTAATTTTGCAATCAAAAGTTCGTGATTTAAGCAATCAAAAGCCTTCGAAAGATCCATGAGCAGTGCTCCAGCAAGACCCCCTTTATCTAGGGTCTTTTTGCAGGTTTCTATAAGTCGTACAAGTGCATGTTGGGTTCCATAGCCCTCTCGAAATCCACACAGAAGAGGAGAAAGGAAGCTAAGAGNTTGCAATCAAAAGTTCGTGATTTAAGCAATCAAAAGCCTTCGAAAGATCCATGAGCAGTGCTCCAGCAAGACCCCCTTTATCTAGGGTCTTTTTGCAGGTTTCTATAAGTCGTACAAGTGCATGTTGGGTTCCATAGCCCTCTCGAAATCCACACAGAAGAGGAGAAAGGAAGCTAAGAGCATGAGATTTTATTTGACTCTCCAAAACCCTCTCGTAAATTTTGGACACAGACGATAAAACCGTTATAGGTCTATAGTTTTTCTTGATAAAAGCATCAAGACTTTTAAAAAGAGATGAGATCTCCCTAGCTTTCAATTCCGTTGGAAAATAGCATCCTAACAAATTAGAATTGAAGACTTTCCGGATGAGGACGGCAAAAATGTCTGAATTTTGTTTGAAGATCTTAGCAGGAATGCTGTTTAAGGGAGATGCTTTCTTTGGGTTCAGTTTTTGAATCTGTAGAAGTATCTCATTGACAGTCACTGGCTTGAATTCAAATTGGTTTGGTTCGCAGCATTCTTTAATCATTTTAATGCTAGGATGATTTTCATATTTTTTGGCAGGGTAGAGAGAGAGGGTTACACTTATTTTCCCTCTCAATATTCTAAAACTTAAGAAACTACCCCTCCTGAATTAAAAAAGCCAAGAAACTTTTGTAATTTGCGGCTTTGCTTTCCCCAGGTCAATCGAAATGTTTCGACACTGCACAGTTAATGTACATTTTTATAAAAAAAACTGGTTTACAAGAAACTAGTAGTACTAGGACGACCGAAAATTTATGAACGAAACTTTTAAGTTAAATGGAAAGATATTATGGTAAATTATAAATATTTCGTAGAACCCTTATTCTTGAGTAACATAACATTAACTAACCGTTGAATGTTTTGAACGTCATAGAACACTTTTTCTCCCTATCTGATGTTTTATAGGTCAAGAAACATATCTGCAACAGTGTTAAAAACTACATGATAGTTCATGCGCTTAACAATTAGAAACACGTTAAGAAACTTTTAGTACTAAAATGCGGAAATTTTCATGTTGAATTAAGAACTTTTAGTACTATGCCCTGATCCAAGTTTCTCATTAAAAAAACGTGTAAGTGTTTTGACATTGTTTGAGTGCGAATTATGTCATAACATGTTTTGAGATCTTACTAAATAATTTGGAAGCCCTTCTTACAAAAATATATTAGCTCTATACTTAGGACATTGAAAATGCAAGAAACTGATAAAAAACGTTTGGTAGCAAAATTTAAGAGACTGCCTACCAACCCCGGACCCCGGGGGTACACGACTTGGGGATGGACGGGGGACTGCCGCCCTGTTTTGAGAAAGCTACCCACTTCTAATCGCCAAAATTTGCCTTGGTACGCACTTTTATGTTGAATTTTGGAGAAAACTACCCATTTTTAACTGTTTTTTTACCGATTTCAGCCAAACTGACACATTTTTAAGGAAAATCTGCCAAAAAATGACCCTTGTTCAGAGAATTTTGGGCCAAAAACCCACCCATATGGGTGGCACATACCCGTACCCTCAACATGTTATGTACCCCCCCGGGCCTGGGACCCAGGTTTCTTATATAAAATGAGTGTATTCGCTTCACTTGACTCTTTCAAGCGGTATAAACTGTAACGCATGTTAAGTGCTACGACACAGTGCGCTTCTTAGCGAGCTACCCTGCAGAGTTTCCCGAATTATACCCTGATACCCTTTCGATTCTGAGTTTTCAATGAACTCAGCATGTCCTTGATTAATGAAAAACACCAAGGTACTAAAATCTAGGTTCAACTTTGACAGATCGGAATATAAACCTTTTGCAGTTCCTTTTATTTTTACTATTTCACAAGAATTGATCTCATGTTTGGAACTATATTTCGTAGACCCGTTAGTAAATCGAATACACGTATTTTTCTTACAAGCAACTAATAAATTAATCCAGCATTGGAACTTTCTTAACATGATCAGCTTTTGATTAGAAAAATTTTCTTAACCGTTTCTTAGAATTTCCTCAAATTACCGTTGTTTGTATCGGTGGAGATCTCTTTTGCCGTCGTGAACATTTCACAGTCAATTTTATGTAAACACGCCTCCGTCTAGACTCTACTGGCCTACACTCGAGTAATATAGAGTAATAAAGTAGAAAAAACAAGCGGTCATATGCCTCAGATTGATATAGGCGAAGCAGAGAAGTTTCTTTCAGTACTATTTCCAGTAGTAAAGTTTCATAATTTTTTTCTAGTAATTTTAGAATTTGTGAATTTTGTCTTTATGATAATAAATGTAACCTCGTGCTTTTGTAACGTTAATTCTGATGATGAAGCACAAATTGCTTCTATACGTGAATAGTCATTTTCATTTCATTCATTCATTTTATATTATTTAACAACGGTAATCTTGTGGAGACTGCTTTACAGGGGGCCGTGCAAAAAGATTACAAAGTAAAATCTAATTTACAAATGTTGCTAACTTAAGTTAAATAGCAATAAAAAAACCTAAAAATGTCCATAACAAAATTTTACGAAATTAAATCAAAAGAAAAGTGAAATCAAACCCTCTGCAATGGCTCGTTTAACCTTTTTTTGAAGGTAGGAAGAGAGGGTGCATGTTTGACATCCAAGCTTAATTTGTTCCAAAGCTTAGGTCCACAAAATGAAATAGACTTCTGCCCATTTGACGTTTTGAAAAGTAGAACACGCAAGTCAGTTTCGGTGTTTCTGAAGTAGTAATTCAATCAGTGGCGTACCCAAGGGGGGGGGGGAATGGGGGTGCGGACCCCCCTCTTTTCAAAAAGTTGATCCTTGAGATTCACTCAAAAACACAATAAAATTGGTCCCTATGGGGGGGGGGAGGTAGCAGATCTGTCAAGAGATGGTCATTGAGATCTTGAAAAGCAAGGAGACGATGGTTGGGCAAAGGCGGCTTGGTACGGTTAGAAGGTTTTAGGTTCCCAAGAATGCTGGAACGATTTTGGGAGAGGCGTTCTGAGACAAACTAAAAGGCGTGTCCTCAAAAATTTTCCTGGTGGCTTCGCCTCCAAACCCCCTCATTTCAATATCCCTAGTTTTCTTAGCCTGGACACACCGCTGGCTAGAGGAATCCCTATTTGCCACTACTCTTAAAACAATCTCGGGAAAGTGATTTGAAGAGCTTGTACCCCAACCTCCATAAATAATTCAAATTACAGCAACAATTCCTGTGACAACAGCATCTTGCAAAAGATGCCATTGACCGACTGGAAAATTTGATTCTGATAAGTAATGAAAATAGACATTTCCTCGAATATTGAGCTACCAGCACTGAATCATTTCGTAGCAAAACTAGGAAAAGTAATTTCGTAATTCGTATTCATGATATACTGGACTGTTTTTTGTTGAATATGAATTATTTTATTTTACTTTTAATGATCTCTGGTATCAATTTTCTATGCAAAGTTTACAAAACGTTCTACCTATTTTGTATTTATTGTAGCCACGTTTATGAAAAAGATATAACTAAAAGGGCGTAGCCCTCATTTTCCGAGCGTATAAAGGGCGTGGTCACTAAAAATTTTCTGGGGGCTTTGCCCCCAGACCCCCTCATTTCTCAAGTGCTGCGTACGCCCCTGAATTCATCATGGCCTTGTCTAATATCAATATAATAATTCATCGGATTTGTCTCTTATTTTATACTTAGAATGTCGCAATACTTGGAATTGTCAATTAACTGGAATTATTTTTTGGATATGAATATTATGATTATCGTCGCAATTCTTGTCCTTCTATTTTATAATTGAATTTTATATAAAGAGTTATTTATTAAAAAAATCATTTTCGCCTGTATTTCAGTTGCCGAGAAAACAGCCAACATTTACTACAACTTTGACCAAGAAAACCCAATTGATTTGAAGAGCAAAACAAATCAAATGATGGCCAAAAAAGCAACTGTGTATACGCTTAATGTTCCAGAAAGGAAGTCCCCTGTCCTGTACATTTCTGGCATCTCCGAATTTATTGAGGCAAGTGGCTACCAAGGACAATGTGTGACGTAAGTGGCATATTTTCATAAAGATTTTAACAAGTTGCACTCTTAACCAAGCCAGCAAACATTGATGTATAGATTTTGTTCAGGGGGAGACGGGCTTAGATAAAAAGTAAGTGAGTTTGGTCGGATAGATCGATGAGAATTTAGCTTGAATCAATCCGAAATCTTTATAAAAACGTTTCTCGATAGTTAACTTGAACATAACTATCCTGTTTGTTAATATTAGTGCTAAATATTAATCTTGAAAGTTCAATTTGCCTTTACCTCCAAACCATAGCGTTGGCGTTTTGGCCTAAGAAAATGCTTGAAGCACAGCGACTAAAGCCTGGTTTCCATTTGAAATTTTTTGGTTCGTTATTGCCTGTTTTGGTTTGTTGTTTCTCATCTTCTTTGTCCGTTCTGGTTTTACGGCTGGCTGCTTTGGCCTGGTTTCGATTCGAACTCTTTTTGCTCTTGGTTGCTTGCTTTGGTTTTATGTAGCTTGGTTGCTCGTCTTGGTTTTTTCTACCGTTTTTCATTTTTTTCATTTTTATTTATTTTCGTATAACCGTAAATACGTATAACCGTATAACCGTACTACGTTGCTTATATTTGCTCTTTGCTGTTCATCTTCGCTCTTTGTTATTTATTATTGCTCGTTCTGGTTTTTGATGAGTGTTGTTTCCATTTGCTTTCATCTGCTCTTGGCTGTTCTTTCTTGCTCGTTTTGGTTTTTGAGACAGAATCAAAGCTATCTCACAAACAAGAAAGAACAGATGCTCTTCTTTGCTCGCTTTGGTATTTCGTATAGCTCGTTTTGGGTTTTAGAGTTTTAGAGTGCGTTTCTATTTGGTGCTCATTTGCTCGTTTTGATTTTAAAGTCTGGTTTCCATTAAAATTTTGTCTGCTCTTTATTGCTATTTTTGGTTTTCAGTTGCGCGTTAAAACCAAACGAGCAACATGAACACCAAATGAAAACGCATTCCTGAAACCAAGACGAAGAAAATAATACCAAAACGAGCAAAAAGAGCATCTGCTTTTGTCTTGTTTTTAAGATAGATTTTATTCTATCTCTAAAACCAAAACAAGCAACGACACGCAAGAAAGAACATTTCAAATCCCAAATGCACTGCGCGCATAATTGTGAGTGAAAAGAAATAAGAAAATGGCAATCAACCTTAAAGTCAGAACGAGCAAAGAAGACGAGCAACAAAAAGCAAAGATGAGCAACAAAAATCAATACGACCAATGTCCTAGAATAAATCAAACGAGCAATAAAGAGCAGAAAAAGTTAAAATGGAAACCAGGCTTAAGATTTGATCTCAAAAATAAAAACGAGTAAAGGCGGGATTACACTATCATCTTCAGGGAAAAGTTGCTTCACATTTGTTCTATGATCATACGATCGAGAAAACACATCCGCTGTACTTTTACATGCTTTTACTTGGCTGTGCATTAAGTTTAAAGTAAAAAGCTACCAGAAGAAGAGCTGCTGGATGAAGCCGGTTGAGTCGAGTTGAAGGAAGCATCTACGTACTCGAACCGAATTGAGGCTAGCCGACAGCCCGGGGGGGGGGGTACTTGTA
>REGM01000037.1:911186-923075 GCA_004194415.1 Aurelia aurita
CTAAACCAGGTTCAATTTCATTAAATTACTTTGCAACATATGAACAAAAATTGGAAAAGTTTCTTAACTTAGAATTGACTTCTGGTCGCTTCTAAATTTTCTGGAAGAGGGTACTACAGTTTCTTATAAGTGGCTTCTTAAAACGAAATAAGTGTATACAACTTGGATAAGCAACCCGGGGGGTGTACTTAGTATATTTGTCCGACGGGGACGTGCCGTTTTTCAGGGTATCGTTTTCGCCTCTTTTTTCTAGCGCCGGGTATCGAAAGAAGGCAATTTTTCTAGAGCCGGTTGTCAAAAGGGTGCATTTTCTTAAAACAGGTTGTTGCTTGGCCAGATTTTTACGTTTTGGAGTGTACTTTTCGACGATTTTTTCTAGAATCGGCTATCGTTCGGGGGGAAAAATTCTGGAGCCGGGTAAAAATGTTTGTCTTTGGTGGGCACGCCCCCGTACAATTGAAAGTCAAGTACCCCCCCCCCCCCGGGGCCGACAGAGGGGATCACAGAAGATTCGTGAGGATGATTTTACACTAGTTCTTTGCATATCTAGCAACGGGCTGTAGGAAACATTCGGATTTGTCTTTGAAAAATGTTGTGGTCATAGGTTGCGGCTTTTAAGATTAACTTAGCCGAGATGTTTTCACAGCGGCTTCCTGTTATTTAGTGGCCACTCGACGGTTGACCAAGCAGACGCTAATCTGCCTACATCTTCCGTTGGAGGAGTTTCCGTTTGAGTGGCATAATGGCTCTAGGTCACGTCAATCTGCGACGCACAGCGTCTGCTGGGTCAACCGTCGAGTGGCTACTAAATAGCAGGAAGCCGCTGTGAAAAAATCACGGCTAACTTAATCTTAAAAGCCGCAACCCATGACCACAACATTTTCCGAAGACAAATCCAAATGTTTCCTACAGCCCGTGCTACAAGCAACATGTAAGGCCCTTTCCATTATCATATTGTATGATCACAGAAAAAGTATGAAGCAACTTTTACCTGAAGATGATAGTGTAATCCCGCCTTAAGGAAGAACAGCCAAAAGCAACGGGAAGCAAATGAAACACTCATCTAAAACCAAAACAAGCAACAACGAGCAAAAAAGAGCATTTCAAAGAGTGGAAATCCGGCGGCCGTAAAATCAAAACGAGCGAACACGACAAGCAACAAAGAACAAAGACGAACAACCAAAAACTAGCAACAACGTAGTCGAAAAAACCAATACGAGCAACGAAAACCCAAAGCGGGCAATAAAGAGCCGAAGAATGGAAACTACGGGGGGGGGTGCACTTTCCTATTGGGTAATATGGGGGTGTGCGCTTTAAGAATTTCTGTTACGACCCAATCCCAGAATATAGGCGGGATTTTGATACCCAACCCCAGATTATGGGTGTTTTTCCCGGCCACAGTTTTCATTACAAAACAATTGTAAAATTGCTGTTTATTCTAAACCTGAACGTTCCCAGAATTTCTAGTAAAAATTAGACCCCAATCCCAGAAAATTTCTACAAAAAGTACATCCCATTCCCAGAATGTTCGTGCCAAAAATTACTCTAAAACTGGCGCACATCCCCGTATGAATGGATAGTGAAGTACTCACCCCCCGGGGGAAACCAGTCTTAAATCAGTTTTAACAAATCTAATAAACGTGCACTAATCACCAAGAGAGTTCCGTTGTTGATTTATTCGCTGGCTTCAAGAATTTGCTTAAGCCAAAACGTCAAAGCTCTGGTCTGGAGGGGGAGGTAAATTTGAGCTTTCAAGATTAATAATTTCAGTTCAGTTCATATGATTTAAATTCTCTACATACAATTTATGATTCTAGCAATACAAACAAATAACTAAACTACAAAGATAGACGATAATGTTACAGAAAATTAATACAATGATACAAAAAACTAATACAATATACAACTACAAATAGGAGCTAAATAAATTGTATGCAGGGAATTACTTAAAGGAGGAGCCCTCTCAATAGGTGAACTAATCGAGGAGAGAGCTCCAATAATTCAACTCTCATAGCACAATGTCGACAAGCAAGGTAGCTATGTACAAGTTGATCATTGAGGAACGTTTTAAAATAGGTCTCGGATTCACTCAAGCTAAATTCAAATCGCTAGGTCTGACCAAATCTGTTCACGTTTTTTTGGACACCCGGTAGATTCCGAATATCGACGTTGTTGAATTCTGCATAATTTTCTAGTGACGTCACGATGACGTTTATAGGAAGCCACCGTAAGAACCCATGGTAGTCCAGGCGAAAATGATGAGAACGATCTGATGAGTAGATTCCAAAAATGTATACTTCTTACCATATTTGGTCACGTTATTGACGAGTTATGGCACGTCAAAGTTTGAGTGCACCCTGGAAATGAACGATTGTACAGAGGCGGATGCAGCCCGAAATTGAAGGGGGGAGGGGCACCTGCAGAGAAGGCGTCGACAATATAATAGAAAGTAACTGCGCCGAAGGCGCGCGAAAATTTTTGAACTCCTGGTTAAGAAAATGGCTTGGTTTTTCTACTAACAACGCCTTGATGTGTATGTTTTCTCCTATATTCTGATCAAAACAGTTAAAAAAAGAGCGTGCTAGGGTCACGATGATGGGCACACTTCTCGTCAAAAAGGGGTGCCAAGCTGAGTTTTCATCGTGAAGGGAGGGGGGCAGTTGCCCCCACTTGCACCCACCAAATCCGCTACTGTGTCAAAGGCAACTAGCTTCCAATGTCTTGCAAATCCATGAATGCCAATAAGACAGAAATCACTACAACAATGTTGGTTTATGCAACATTTCCTTGCAATGAAAGGGACACATAAAGGCTGATTTAGTCGATTATGGTGTTGAACACAGGTCAGCTAAGACTCAAACACCTGCTTCACAAACATGTTACGTTTGAAACAAGCTGCTAAGAGCCAGTAGCCATGGGGCGACCCAGTCAGGGCCGTCGAGAGCCAGCTCGGGGCCTGGAGTGATTTATAGAATGGGGCCCCAAGAGAGGGGTTAGGGGGCGGAGCCCCAGAAGAAAATTTTCCGTGACCACGCCCTTCAAACTCTCGGAAAAGGAGGGAAACGCCCTTTTTAGGAATAATAGTTTAAACAAATTGCTAAACATTTCCATGTCAAGGTTATGCAAAAAAATGGTATTGAGGAATCAAGGACATCGTTTTGCATAGGCGCAGGAGACAGGAGTCTGGGTGACGACAGCCCCTAACGTTTGAAAAAGTTATAAAAATCGGCCATATTCGGGCAAAAATCCGCCCTCAGGCGGGAAAAATTTTCATAAAGAATGGATTTTTATCGGGCAGTCCCCCCCAGATTTTATCTTCCTGTACACTTATGTCGTTTTGTGTTAGTTAGATAAAAATATCAATACAACGGTTTGTAACACTCAAAACAATAATAATTTACGGGCTTTCATGTTTGCAAAGTCATGTATAATGTCCTTAACGTCAACGGTTCTTGCAACTTCACTCTCGATGCTCAACAATGCGAGATATGTAAGCCTGTCCTGAGTCATTGTACTTCGCGTACAGTTTTTGATGAGCTAGAGCTTGCTGAAGGAACGCTCTGCAGATGCAGCTGTCACAGGCAAGGTACAAAATAGTCTGAGAGCAGCGCAAACATTTCAAAGTTAATTTTTGTTATTTGATTCCGAGCATTTGACCCTCCTTTTTAGGAGGTGACAACTTTCAAAAGAGGGCATTGTGACGACACTTTTAAGGCAGATAGATTGTCATAAAAATGCGCTATAAAGAGATTCTATAACAATAATACATTTTTATGATTGAGACTTTTACGGGCCCCTTGGGGGCCCGCGCCCCGGACCTTTTACCCCCCCTCGACGCTCCTGGACCCAGTGCAATTGTCCCTGTTGCCCTAATGGTACGGGTGCGGCATGTCGGGTAGCTAGTGCCCGTTTTAGCACACAGTTTTCCAGCTTTATCTAAAATACTATACTCGTATGTCTTTTAAGAGGTTTCCAGTGATTCCTTGTTTTATTCCAGTTCATAGCGCTGTAAAGCCAATCTCAGTGTGTTAGCTAGAATCCTTCCATAAGTTTACTCTATCGTAAATCAACCTTTTCTGTAGTACTTCGTTTTAGTTGCTGTCCCCGCTCCTTCACTCTACCTCCAGCGCCTCTGCAAGCAGGAATCGTGATTGTGAAGTTTAGGTCTAACAGGTGTTGCGGGCGCAGTGGTGCAATCCTCTGACTTTTGAGCAAGAACAGTCAGGCAGACAGGGCTCGAGAGGTCGAGCCAAGTCTGAGCCCCACTAATTGAGCATAAATAGTCGCGGACTCGATTAGGTCTTCTCTACAGCCTGGTTCACATTTAGTCGTTGCAGTCACTGGATTCGCTGGGGTCATTGGACGAACGACCCAAAAGAACCAAAAGACTGAATATCAACGTCAAAACTCAGTCGTTGGTGTCGTCAGGGTCATAGGGGAGTTTATTTTCACCGTTCACATTCAGTCTTTTGGGTCTTTTGGGACGTTTGTTCCAGCAGCCTCAACGACTCCAGCGACTACCAGTGGCGGGGTGGGCCAGGGGGGCTATGCCCCCAGAATGTAGGAGCCGGTAAAGGTAAGGGGGCGCCAAAATTGTTTGTTTGTATCTAATTGGCTGCGAACTTCGCCGGTGGAGGCTCGAACTTGACATTCTGAAGTAGCAATTCGCCAAACGATGTGATAGAATTATTAGAAAAGAGATCACGTCAAAGTAGTGAAGAAAATCAAAACCTGTCGATCTTTGGCAATAAGAGCAGATACGACACCAGATGTCAGCCATAAGAAATAATTAAGCCAGTAGCGTAGCCAGGGGGCAAGATGGGGCGACCGCCCCCCCCATTCATCACCAAAGATGGGTCTTGTAATTCGTCGAAATCGGTCGAGAAACTGGGGGGGGGGGAGGGTAAAGCTATATTATTCCTCCAATGCTTGTCACAAAGTTGTTTGTAAATGTCACAGAGAAAAAGAGAATCGCAATAAACAGTAACTGGAGAGGACCTAGAAAATTCTTTAACTACTTGACGACAGACTGCCAACATTTTCTGCTCGCTTTGCTAGCACTTCCATATATAAATTCCTGGTGTGACATTTGAGTACCTCTCGACATCGTTTATCTTGTAAGTTTATATGTCCAAGTGTGCAGCCTTATTAGAATTAAGCACCCTTTTGCATCTCAGAAATTTTCTGCTCTCTTCGCTCGCATTTTACCACCCCCTCCCCCCCCAAAAAAGAGCATCCTGGCTGCGTCACTGAATTAAGCAGGTATGTCAACAGCTGTTGATGAAACTGGAGAGTGCTCAGAACATTTATTTTCCTGTGAAAGAGCAACAGGAACGAACGTTGATGAACTGTACAATGACATCATGACAACATTTGAGTAGCAAAGTGTAAACCTTCGAGAAGCTTGAATATATTGGCAGATTCACGTCATATTACAAATAGCAGACGGGGAATATGTAATGAAAATTTAGGGATTTTTGTGAGAAATGAGCGTTCTCAATGCTAGGACATGAATGATTTAAATTCTGTACTCAATCATTATCTAGCTCACCAACTTGTGTAACATTTCAAAGACCCACATTCCTTAGGAGGGGCGCCAAAATTGACTTGGCCACCCCAAGGAAACCATAGCCACCCCGCCACTGGCGACTTCAACGACCTAGTGTGAAGCACTCACTTCTGCGATCCCAGCGCTTGGCGCTAAAAACCGCAACTTCACTTCACTTCGCCTAACAAAAATTGGCCAATAATATATTTCATTTCAGAAACCCAGTGATATGCCACCCTGGAAACGAGAATAACAATGGGCTGTCTATATCTATATGGTTCAAGGTTCTCAGAAGAACAAAAGAGAGATTCGTTGAAAGTCGTTGCAGTAGTGTGAGAGCCTCAATTGCACGTTCTTCTGCGAACATTAATTATAACACTGGCTTCGCAATAGAGATGAAAGGCTGCCGAACTGATATGATACGTTTTCATGTCGCGGAAGACCATAAAAGATATATCATACCATGGGGAAATGCCTACAGTGAAACTTTCTACGAGAGGTGGACTCATGTAGTGGGCACATATGCCTTAGGCATTGGAAGCACGCTTTACATCGATGGCAACGTCGTCGGTCACCAACCGGTGAGTACATAAAATTTTCGTCATGAAATTAGCAAAAGTTGTTTTTTCTATGTGACCCACGCTTGATTACTTTCCAAAACAAATATTCAAATTAACTGTATTTGTGCCAACGAAATGTAGGCTTTGTACAAACTGGTCTAAATAGTGATTCTCCCTTTTTATGGAGTCACAGACTCTCAAAATTGAATTTTGTTCTGTTTTGTTATTCACAGATCAAACACATTAGGGTAGGGTGGGGGTAAAATGNGGAAATGCCTACAGTGAAACTTTCTACGAGAGGTGGACTCATGTAGTGGGCACATATGCCTTAGGCATTGGAAGCACGCTTTACATCGATGGCAACGTCGTCGGTCACCAACCGGTGAGTACATAAAATTTTCGTCATGAAATTAGCAAAAGTTGTTTTTTCTATGTGACCCACGCTTGATTACTTTCCAAAACAAATATTCAAATTAACTGTATTTGTGCCAACGAAATGTAGGCTTTGTACAAACTGGTCTAAATAGTGATTCTCCCTTTTTATGGAGTCACAGACTCTCAAAATTGAATTTTGTTCTGTTTTGTTATTCACAGATCAAACACATTAGGGTAGGGTGGGGGTAAAATGGGTATATTAAGTTTTTTGCTAACAATACCCTTCCTCGTCGAATCAAAGAAACGTTGGTTCTTTTCTTGTAAGTCTTACATAATATAAACAGCCCTTTTATAATTTTTGTAAAATAATTTTACTGAACAGCCTCTGTGGAAAAATTTCAAGCCCAGAAAACTTTCCTTGCCACTGTTATTTTGCTTTTCTGGTTCACTAAATGAATTTGAGGTGAAAGTTTAATCTTTTACAGCGCTTACTTCAAAGTCACTGAGGCGATTATTCTTTTTCTGTATAATTTTTCACCAGAGGTCGGGTAATGTGGGCCTATTGAGAATTCAGCCATAACTCAAATTCAGCGAAGCATTGAATTATTTAAAATAACACTTAAATTCATCTTATTTGAACTTAAAGACATACAATGTGAAAAAGGCTTTGCTTTCATTGCAAATGCTGTCTTGTAGACAGTAAATCGGTCCAAACTAACTGCAAACGTCTTTATTTTATCATTATCATCGGTGCTGTAGTTTTGATTTCATGTTATTTGATGTTATGAACATGTGATGTGATGCACCTTTCAATCAACCGAAACACACAAGCGGGAAGCCCGGGGGGGAGGGGGTACATAACATGTCGAGGGTACGGGTATATGCCACCGATATGGATGGGTGGGTGTTTGGCCAAAAATTCTCTAAAAAGGGTCATTTTCCTTAAACATGGGTCAATTAGGAGGAAATCGGCAAAAAATTGTTCAAAATGGGTAGTTTTCCGCAAAATTTCATCATAAAAGTGGGTACGAAGGCAAATGTTGGCAATTAGAAGTAGGTAGCTCATTTTCATTCCAATTCATTTTATATTATTTAACCACGGTAGCCCCGTCAGTCCTGGTGAGACTGCTTTACAGGGGGCCGTGCAAAAAGACTACAAAGTAAAAACTTAATTTACAAATTTAGCTAACTTAAGTTAAATAGCAATAAAAAAACCTTAAAATGTCCATAACAAAAATATACGAAATTAAATCAAAAGAAAAGTGAAATCAAACCCTCTGCAATGGCTCGTTTAACCTTTTTTTGAAGGTAGGAAGAGAGGGTGCATGTTTGACATCCAAGCTTAATTTGTTCCAAAGCTTAGGTCCACGAAATGAAATAGACAGCTTGGACAGATATTCCGGAGCAAGACCATTTGCTGACTTGTACATTATAGTCGCTGTTTCATTTTGAATAATGTCAGAAATTGTTGGCCATTTCAGCCTCTTAATCAGACTAGCTGCTGAAACTTCATAGCTGCTATTTGCAACAATTCTGGCAGCACGATTTTGCAACTTTTGGAGGGTCTCAATTTGAATTTTCCCACAACATCCCCACACTGAGCAACACTAGCGAAAATGGGGCTCCACAATTCCTCTGTACATTTTACTTAGCGTTACCTTTGGGAGAAATTTCTTTGTATACTTAAAAAAACCTAAGGCTCGAGAGACTTTAGTTATCATACAGTTATATGCTCATCCCAAACAAGATGACTGTCCAACTGAACACCGAGGTATTTAGTGTTTTCAACGACCTTTATCTGAGTGCCATTTATAGAGAAGGCAGGCTGCTCAACGACTTTATCAGAAATCATTTTAAGCTTTGGACGGGATCCCAACTACCATTGCGTGAGTCTTAAGGACATTCAATGATAGTTTGTTTCCCTGGAGCCAATCTTTTAAACAATTCAGATCTTCGTTCATAAATTGGTTCAGATCGTCTATATTATTTGATGCATATGAAAGACTGTTGTCATCTGCATACAAAGTCACGTTACAATTTCACAGAGCTGAAGGGAGATCATTTATATAAATTAAAAATAGCAGGGGACCAAGGCATGAGCCCTGTGGAACACCACACGTGACATCCTTTATCTCCGAAAATGCACCATTTACTTTGCAGAATTGCCGCCTGTTTTTCAGGTATGAAGCAAACCAAGAATGTTCCAGATCACTGATACCATGCCTAATTAGCTTTTTTAGGGGAATATCATGATCTACCGTGTCAAATGCTTTCTTTGGGTCAATGAATACATTTGCTGTGTATTATAATCTAAAAACATAGCTGTCTAAAAACCGGGCGGCTGACCCCCGTCCATCTACAAGTCGCGTACTCCCCCCCGCCCCGGGGTGGGCAGTGACAACAAAATAGAAGCATGCAATGATATAATTCAGTGTACAACACCATAAACATTGAAATACGTGCTCAAGATAGAATCAGTGCAGTGCTAATATTATTTGGTATCAAATATGTGCATCATAACGGTGTAATAATAGTACTATATTCTCACGAACCTTCTGCTCTCCTTACCAAATATTTAGATATGGGGAGTGCTTCGGAGACTACTTGTAGTTAGCATAAAGTATGAATTCCCAATAGGTATGATAATGCTAAAAGAAGGGAAGAAAATCCCCAGAAATACCCTCTCCAACACTCAGAAAATAGGAAGTAGGCTTTTAAAAGGTTCAACGCATCTTTGTCTTGTCTCTTTTATTCTTTGTTAAATGCACTGTCAAAATTTTCCAGATAGCAAATAGCAAATCAGATAGCAGATACCAAATAGATAATGGTAAAAGTAGCAAAANAACGGTGTAATAATAGTACTATATTCTCACGAACCTTCTGCTCTCCTTACCAAATATTTAGATATGGGGAGTGCTTCGGAGACTACTTGTAGTTAGCATAAAGTATGAATTCCCAATAGGTATGATAATGCTAAAAGAAGGGAAGAAAATCCCCAGAAATACCCTCTCCAACACTCAGAAAATAGGAAGTAGGCTTTTAAAAGGTTCAACGCATCTTTGTCTTGTCTCTTTTATTCTTTGTTAAATGCACTGTCAAAATTTTCCAGATAGCAAATAGCAAATCAGATAGCAGATACCAAATAGATAATGGTAAAAGTAGCAAAATGGGATAACTAATTTATTTCTAAAATTTTTACATTCGTAAAAATTCCTCTGCGACCAAAGAACTGGACTTTGTAAAGAAAAGATGTATTTTTACAGCCCTTCTGCTGGTTATAGCCTACAAAGATAATAACAGTGGACTTTAGGCATGTTGGAAAGAATCAACTAACGCAATTGAGCATAAAACAGTTTTCTATCCAATCTCCAAAATATCTGATGACAAGCCAAATTTTATTTTAAAACAAAAGCTGAATATAAAAAAACTGGCAACTCAAAATGATATAGCTCAAATTGCAAAGCTTAATCTAAGTTCTCCTCGTATGTCCTTACAATAACTTGCAATTGAATTATATGCAATCAATTTATGTCACTATTTTCCTTGTCAAACTAAGCATTACCAATATACACTACATTAGTTGCAATGCATTAGCTTAAGATTACACCCTTCAGAAAATAATCGTGAGTATAGCTTGCAAAACAATACCATCAAACCATGTCAGCATATTTTCGAACTTTGGAATCCGAAGAGTCGAGCTAGGGGGCTCTCCGTCCTATTGGCTACAACATAATCACAGTGTGTACATACTTTTCTGATTCTCTGCTATCATCATTTCTAACAAATCTCATATTTATCTAAAATTGCTCTCTAAAAGTCAGATGTCATAGAAATTGGAAAAGATGGCAAAGGCACAGGACGGGGATGCCCCCTAGCTTCGACTAAACGGAACCCAGTGTTAGCCGAGTGTAAAGGCTCTTAGTTGAACCCCCGGAAGGTCGAAGCTAGGAGAGCAACTAATTATCACTTTGATACAATAAATGCTGCATCTTTCCACCGTTATAAACTGATTGGCCGCATTTTAATCAGGCTGACCTAATCAGTATTTGAAGCCAATTGACGATCGCAAAATGCAGCAGATAAAATTACTATTAGGAAACAAATCTTAAATTACTATATCTCGCAGCAAAAATAGCCTGCTGAACGGGTTTCAAATTTTCTTTGATAGCGCAGCAGAAATAAACTGCAAAACAGGTCTAAAATTTGACAAATATCCCACTGCAAAAAATTTAGAGCTGAACTGGTCTTAACTCAAAACGATATCCCGCAGCACACAATAGACTGCTGAACGGGTCTTAACTCTTACAATATCCCACAGCAAAAACAATTGACGGTTGAACGGGTCTTAAATCCTACAATAGCGAACTTACGATTGCACAACGCAGCTCACTACAACGACGGTGCGAGGCATGGCACTAGCGCGGTTGCGTAGTCATCGCGCGCCAAGTATTTTTGTTTACGATCTGCCAAAAGACTACGGTCACCATTTGGCGCCAAACTTCAAGAAACTTAGATCAACATGGCGAACCGGAGAAACGAGAGAGACCCTCTGTTCGCGCTTCATAATGACGGTGCCGTAAATGATGAAGAGCTGCTGTTGCTGGAGGGTGCAAACAGGCCAAGGAATCCTCAATTCCCATACTGGAACTACGAGAGGCTCGACCTTGAGCAGTTAGAAGAAGACGAATGCAAGGCAGAATTTAGGTTCTGGAAAGATGACATCTACACGTTGTTAGATGTCTTCAACTTCCCTGAAGAGCTCAAGTGTTATAACGGGACTGTTTTTGACTCACTTGAAGCTCTTTGTATTGTTTTAAGACGTCTAGCTTACCCATGTAGATATGGGGATTTGATTCCAAGGTTTGCTAGGCCTGTTCCACACTTGTGCATGATATCTAACCTAGTTGCAGATGAGATATTTGTTAGATTTGGGAATCTTCTTAGAGATCTGGATCAACCTTGGTTATCACGTCCCAACTTACAAATCTTTGCCAATGCTGTTCATGAAAAAGGAGCTGCATTAGATAACTGCTGGGGATTTATAGATGGTACAGTTAGGCCAATTTGCAGACCCCAAAGAAACCAAAGAGCAGTTTATAATGGCCATAAAAGGGTGCATGCAATCAAATTCCAATCAGTTGTAGCCCCAAATGGTCTTATAGCTAATCTTTTTGGGCCAGTAGAGGGTAGGAGACATGACAGTGCCCTTCTTGCAATGTCTGGGCTTTTGCCACAGCTTGAACAGTACTCATTTGCACCAGATGGTCAGGCCCTTTGCATATATGGCGATCCTGCCTACCCACACAGACTTCATTTGCAGTGCCCATTTGCAAGGAGGCAAAATCTCAGACCAGAAGAAGAAGCTTTTAACCAGTCTATGAGCCCAGTCAGGATATCAGTGGAGTG
>REGM01000037.1:930440-941724 GCA_004194415.1 Aurelia aurita
TATTATTATTATTATTATTATTATTATTACGAAAACTTATGGATATCACGATTAGACTCTAGAGAACCATACGGACTAAACTCTAGCCTTAATGAGCTCGGAAAGACATTTTATAAGTTATACAAGCATATTTAGCCTTTTAATCAAACTTCGTCACATTCATCGTACTCTATTTTCTATTTAATCATAAGAATTTTAGACTTCTGTTATTAATGGAATACAACATTCGTATTTGATAACGTTAGACTTTAAAGCATTTATTCGAACATTAATTGACTGATGAAGATCTACGATAGATCGAAAATTTTCAAACAAACTATTATTGTTTTTTATTCGTAATAATAATAATAATAATAATAATCGTAATAATAATAATAATAATAATAATAATAATAATAATAATAATAATAATAATAGTAATAATAATAATAATAATAATAACAATAATAATATAATAATAATAGTGATAATAATAGTAATAATAATAATAATGAAATCAAAACCAGTATTTTCACAGAGAGGCTCTTCACCTGGTCGCTACGAACTACTCTACATGTATTCAGAAGGAGAATCTAGTTAAAATATTTACAATATCAAAGCTACTTTTAAAGGAATAGTAAAATATTTAATTCATTCTAGTGTTAAACCAATAGTCTTCTCTTCGCTTTAGTGTATAAGTTATTACACGTTTGTGTCGAAAATTCGGTTATATTCTTAGCTTTCCTAATTTCCACTGGCAGTTAATTAAATAGCAAGTAGAGAGATATTTGAATTTAAAACTGGGAAGATTTTTTTGGGACACCCTGTATATATAGTAACTCGTATAAATGATGCTAATGAAATACCCTTCTTGTATCTGAATGCAGCATCTCCCCTTTTTTAGAATTCTGTAAGCAAAAGGGAGCCCAGAGCGTCAAGTTCATTGTATTTTGGGAAAAGTGGTAATGGAAACTTCGAAACGTACATTGATGATTTTGCTGTTTGGTATAACCTATTTACGATAGATGACGTCAGAGCCGTTTACAAGGAAGGTAAACTTTACGTTTTACATTCAAATTGGGTCCAGCCATGACTGGGTCATGATTTCTTGTCTTTTGTCTAACATCTGCTGAGGTATGATAGTGTCAGGCGGAAGAGATGGACTGGCACTGGAAATCACTACAAAATTGCGGCATAATATAAAGCGAATGATTTATCTACAGTTATAGTTATAGTTATGTATTTAAGTTCTCGACTATTTAAAATATTATGGGGACTGGGACTTTACAGACAGAGCATAGAAGAAATTTACAAATCATTGAATTTAACAGCATTTCAAATAAAAATAATAGCATTTTGAGAACATCAGATAAATTACATCAATGGTATGCGATTCTAAAAAGGTGCGTTTTCAGCAATGTTTTAAAACTATTGATGTCACTCGCAGATCTAACTTCCAGTGGTAAATCATTCCACAGATTTGATCCTGAATTGCATACCGAAACGAGCGAGTTCTCAGTGTGTTAGACTTGCATCGAGGAACAGAGAGTCAAAATTAACCAGTAGACCTCAGTTTCCTGCTTGGCTTGTTCCATCTAATCATTTCTTGCAGGTAGACGGGCGCCTGTCCTATTAGACACTTGAATGTCAGCAACAAAATTTTTAATATAATAATCTACCGGGTGACCCAATAAAAAGTGGAACTTTTTGGGAAATCACCAAAATTTGATGAAGTTACTGATCTTAATTTTCTTTTTCTGTATTTGTATCAAGGACCAACTTAAAGATTATTGTTACTTTATTCATTCGGGAGAAAGACGATGAAATTACGGTGTGGAAAAACCACATTTTGAGAAAAAGTGTTTTGCAAAATGTTGTATTTTTAGCAGAAAAGCTATTTCTTGTAATATTATATGAAGTCCCGAGTCTTAAAAGATCTGAAAGTTTTTCAGAGGACAACGGTAACCAATTCAAGTGGCATTGCGGGATAAAATGTAATTTGATAATCAGTTCTTGTGATTTGTGAGCATGATTCAAAATAAGGTCGCTTGTAACAGCACAAATTCTAACAAATTCAAAGCCATTTGAAGACTTTGCAATGACTCTGAAATTAATTTGGTCCTTGATACAAATGAATACAAAGACATTTTAAGAATCAACGATATAATCAAATTTTGACGATTTTTCAAAACAGTTCGTTATTTTGGTCACCCGGTATCATTTCTGCATATTTTGTAAAGGTGCATTCGCGATTCTGATCTTTTTATTGCCTTCATCACTGAGGTACCAATTTTACACCTTGGTGAGGTGATGTACCTACACTACCAGGTGTTTCCAGGAGGTCACCCATCCTGGTAATAATTATCTAGCCCAATCATGCTTAACTTCGGTGATCGAAAGGGAACCGGTGAATCCATGGTGGCAAGTGGCGATGTTGATAAAACGTTGAAAACAACTTTGAAAGGAAGACTCTCAACGTTTCGCCAATGTTGATGAAATGCTGAAATTGATTTGTTTGTCAACATTAAGATGCAAAGGTTAGCTTAACGTATTATCAACGTCATATCAACTGTAAAATTCCAATGCTGAAAATGTATGTTAATGGAACGTTTATGTCTAGTTGCAGAACGTTGAACTCTTGTATCAACTGGGATTAACGTTGAATCAACCTGACCATGATTGCGCAGTATGCTACAAAATCAGATAACTTGAAAAAAACACAAATTACCATAAATTCAGACCCATTTCGAGACTCTGCAATATGGCCAAAATCAATTTGTCCCATTTCAATTCAATTTGCCCCACCCTGACCTATTTTGCCCCAATCTACCCTTTTCCTTTATGGCAAATAAAATTGCATCAGTATATACCTACTGCAAATATTTTTCTTCTTTAACAGGCATTAGGAGGAACCAACATTGAATGTTATGTGGAAAATAATGCAAAACAGGTAAGGATATTTGAGCATATGAACTACCCTAGTACCTTCAATACAACCCATCTTGATATAAGATTGTGGGCTTGTCTGGTTCTAGCTCGGGGGTATCGGAGGTACGGGGACGTGCCATTATTTAGGGCCCATTTATGGGGAACTCTTGACAAAATTGCGGAATGATGGGTCCATTTGAGACATTTTGCGGGATTATCGGTGCTGTTCGGAGATAAGTTCGCAAAAGTGTAGGAATTATAGCAATTGTTTTATAATTTGCGAAGTTATGACCCAGAACTACATCAAATTTGGGGAAATATGACCCTAAAATTCTCAAAAATTTCCAGAATTATCAGTAGGATTTCTGGCAAGAAGGCCACTTCCCAGTCAGATAATAGGTCAGCATACCCCCAATGGTTCTGGGAACTCGGTATTTTTATGGTTCTCAATTAAAATTCACTTAAAAAGTCATAAACTCATCTTTTTCTATTCAATTAAAACTTTCCAGTTCAAGATACTATTAACACTACTTACAAACTACTTTAAGATCTACAAAGAAGATACCATAGAGAGCAAAAGGCTATGACTACTCCATGGCCATTACATAGAAAACTAATAGTTGTTTAAATTAGATTTCATGTGAAAATCTCTGCGAATAAAAACAATTTAAGTGATGTTCCATAAACGCATCTTCTAGCTCGCACGACTCCTCCAGGTACAGGAATGTTATCTTATGTTGTGTTGCTTGCCTTTTTTCATTCGGGTCTTCACAAATCGACCACAAAAATAGGTTATCATAGGTTTGATAATCAAGTTTAGTGATTTTTAAAACAGGGGTACTTTTTGGGAAACCCGGTTGCATGTATACTATATCCTTCCCTGTTATCTGCGGAATCTTCCCTTGTTTTTTCAATTGGTTGTCAAAGCGAATTATACAATGAATTGTTTTTTTCCACATTCAATCAAGAAGTGAGCTGAAACATAACATTTGATTGCAGGAATCCAGCGTAGCTTTTTCGCAAAGATTTTGGTACCCAAGGGTAAGACTTGGCAAAGTTGTAGATGAGCAATCAAGCTAAAGCGAAAGAAAATCAAAGTGAAATCAGAAAATCTGAAATCTGAAATCCATTACAAGTTTTGAAAAAGAATTGCAAATCCAGAGTTAAGAGAAATATTGCGGTTTATTCATCTTTCACTTGCCAAGACTGCGCAGAGCGACATCCCGGAGGTGGAGATGCCCAAAATTAAGGACGGGTATGCGTGAAGGTGCAAACAAAACATTGCCCAAAGCTGGATGGGTTATAGTAGAGATGGCACCCAAAACTGGGTATCATCGCAAAACAATCATATCCAAAACTGGAAGTTCAAACCAAACAAAACTAGAATTTCAGTTGGCTTTGTAAATCTTTACCCAAAACTGGCACATTATTTAAATTATATAAAAAGGATACCTAAAACTGGGGAATTGTAGAAACCAAACCCAAAACTGGGGTTCGCACATACCCGTCCTCGAGGTTAGGGACCTCCATCCCAAGGGCGACATCATATATACAGCTCAGCAATATACCAAATGGTGCTATCGAAATCATCCGATTCTAAGTAGGATGGTTCAAAAATAGTAACTCGTTGCTCATTAGAGTGGAACGCAGAGCTACCTTCGTGGCTTGAGGTTAGAATTCGAATTAAAGACTTTATCTACTGCAGGGTTCTGAACAGACGAAGCAATGTAACTGACAGTTGTAGCAAACTGCATAGCAACAGAAAACAGGGGATTGCAGTGGCCAAAATCAAAACCGAAAAACAAAATCATTAGTCTTTTAGCAGACACTTTTGTACATTGAACTCATTTTTTGTTGCTACAGATCTAAAATGGCAACATATAAATACTTGAGTTTTTGCCGAAAAGCATATTAATCGTATGACAAAATGTACATTAATGTAAATGTAATTAGATGTCACGTGAAAATGCCCGCGAATAAAATCAATTTACGAGTTTTGCATGAGCAATTTTGCGTTATCCCAAACCTAATTTAAGACAGACTTTAGCTATTACGCCAGGTGACTGAAAAAGATGTACCGCAGCATAGGCTTCACATCTTTCAAAAGATAGTGTAAATGACTATTACATATTAATGCAGATTGAGTGGGAAAGAAGGAAACCTTAGGTATACTGTATGGTTATTCTACCATGAACTGTTTTTGATATCTTGGTTATTTACAAAAGTACAGCGTTTTTCCTTTTGTTAGAAAAACTAAAAGAAATTCTAATTTTAAATGGTATCATTTTAGGGAAAACAGTTTTTTATAAAGGTCTGCAATATATAGTCGAACGCAGAAACCTGTCGCTTTTCTGATTTATGATTTACAAATTTTATGATGTTACAACAAAACAACTCGAGATATAAAAAAAATTCACACTAGAAAAAGCATTACATTAGAGTACCTAGAATTCTTTTCGCACCATTCACAGTATTTTTTCTAAAGTCTATGTTAAGCATCGCTATTTGAAAAATAACTAAAATGCAAAATATTGTAAGATTTCTAGTACAATTGTATTAACAGTTAAACTGATTCTAAAAATGTTACAAAGCCTGTTATTTCCATAATGAGATAGATCTGGTGTTTCTAGTTTCTGTGAGCTATCTAACTATTAAAGTTTCAAGGCATTATGTATAGTTTCGTTTCGTTTGTAAGATAAAAAATAATGCAAATGCACTAGTGGGTGAGCTAAAAAAAACAATCCCTGTTTAAAAGACCAGTACTTCCTAGATATCAAAACGATAATATTGGCGAATATATTATTTAATGGTGGCCATGTTCAAATACATTTAAAAAAATGAACCTGACTGAAAAATCGGCGACTCCATTCTGAAATTATGAGGGATTTTCTCGAGAAAGCCTCTTCAAGAAATCTTCAGACGGGCCTTAAATCACGATCAAATCTTCTTAATATGTTTGCATAGCAGCAATGACTTCAACACGTTTTAGCACGTGTTATCCTCTTTTTTTTTGTTTTATATTCAATTAAAGATTTACAAAAACGAATTACTAAGACACTACCTATGATCTACTTTACAACACTACAAGGACGATACCACAGGGAGCAAGAGACCATGGCTACCCCACAGCCATTACATAAAGAACATGCAACTAAATTACAAACAAATATACAACTACAAAAAGCTACACATTAAAGATTAAATACTGATAAATACTGAGCCTGTTTCACATTGGATGCCAGGCTAGCATAGGCGATAATGCTGAACAACAGAGACCCCAGCCGAGACACCAACAACGACAACAACTGCCGCTGCCCCCTTTCCAGAGTCCCCATCGCTCAAACACCGCGCCCGAGCTATCTGGTCGAGGTTTCAAAGTTCAAAATATTATTGATCTGGATATCCAAATTTGATGTGGATGATGTATCCTCTTGGGAAGGTGAAAACACCCGGAATAATTTTGCTATGCTCCTAGAGGTGGTCCCAAAGGGATAACACGTGCTAAAGCATGTACCAGTCATTGCTGCAAGGCAGAAACATGAAGGAAATTTGATCGTGATTTTATGCCGTTTTCGAAGGTTTCTGAAGGGGCTTTCTTGAGAAAATCCCTCATAATTTCAAAACGAAGTGGCCGATTTCAGTCAGGAAAAATTTAAAACCTATTGGAAATTTCCACTATTACATACCATAACACCAATATTATTGCCTTGATATCCAGGGAGCACTGGCCTTTCAAAGGAGGATTGCTTTTTTACTCACCCGGTAGAAACACTATGTTTAGAGCTGATTTTAAGAGCTATAATTTTGTGATCTCTAACAAAAAGAAATCAAACTCTGAAATCGATTTGGTATTTGACGTAATTGTACAAAAGAACATCATGAGACCAACAGGATAATCAAATTTTGGTGATTTTCGAACAGCGATATGTCATCTTGGGTCACCTAGGCTATCTTTCCACTGGCTCGGGTTAAAATAAGAATGGGTTAAAATTAGTCTGTTTCTTAAAGGCAGTCCATGGAAACGCCAGTGTTACCTGAACCCGGGGGTTCGCGTTTCCATATTTTGGTTGTTTCAATCAAACGTTGTCGGTTGCTTTCATCCGTTTTTAGTCCTTCAACGTAAACCATGTTGTTGTTGTTGTTGTTGTTGCAAATGGGTTAAAAGCTATCCGTTTTAGGCGTTTCCGCTAACTCTCAGATGGGTAAAAATATACCCAGGTTAAAACTCATCCTTGTCAGACCCGTTTCTAAACATATCCGGTTTTAAAGAGGGTTAGTGGAAACGCATCGTTCATGCGGACACATTTTAAACCGTTTTCATTTTAACCTTGGCCAGTGGAAAGGCAGCCCTAGCAAGCTTAATGTATTGTATAGTTAATTTTCAAGCATTACGGCAAACTGTTGTGTTATATTTTAATTTGTAATTGAGTACATTTTTCACGCAAAGTTACTGACTTATGACTAGTTAAAAAAATGCAAGGTTAGCAAGACTATATTATACCTCGTAGACATACCGTCCTTTATCTGTGCTGTGTTTGCCTGAAACTCATTGTTGACTCGGCAGAGAGCTGTCACACATTTGATTGCAATCAATCCAATTACAACGAACAAAACGATATAGCCCTATTCGTCTAGACGGCATGACATCACAGCAGGTTCTGAGGTAAATCTACATAAATTCCTTATAGGTTTCCTTAGGAAGTTTGCAAAATGTTCCATTAAATCGCTGATATATTCTCCCTTGCGATATGGGGACGGAAGGATAGGTAACAATTGTCAGTCAAACCAAAACCAACGAAATAAATACACTAACATGCTGTTTTGAAAAGCAAAAAAAAATGTAGTCCAAGAAAATTGCGAGAAACTTTCCTTTGCGATGGTCGTTTTGCAAATAGAGCAACTAACTCCAAAAGTTGTAACTTGCTCGTCACTTCTTTAAAGTCAAGCTTCCTTTTCAACTTTCGCCTATCTATCCGATAAAGTTTTTAAATGAGTTGATCGGCTTCCAAGCTTTTAAAAGTTTATTTATTTCGATAAATAAACGAGACACTTTCAAAATCCCAGGTTATCAAAAACTCCAACTTTTAGCGCGAATTGGTAAAGCCACGTGACATATAGCCTGGAAGAATTGTTGGCAATGTACCTCGAAGACAGCCGACAGTCAGGTTTTTTGTTGTTTTTCTTTTAATTTGATTAAGAGCAATCACAAGTGTAAAATCTATTCTTTAACTGCATCCGATTGCTTGTGCCATATCGGAGACCCAAGTCTTTGTGTTAGAAACTTCTCCGCTGCATAGGAAAGCGATAATGGATGCGAAGAAAACTGGATGAAATCAGACCCGTTGTGAAAATCTACTCAAACCTGGTTGTTTCTAATTGTGACTTTCTGGGATTTAACGCACAAACGAAGTCAAATTTTTTTTTTATTCTTTATACACAAATTAACCCTTCAGCAAATTAAAATATATAATAACTACTTACAACGATAAAAATTCGAAGACTATAAACCTATAGCCCTATAAAACTTAACCATTGCTCATCTTCCAGGGAGTTCTGTTTGAGAGTCTAGCTCTTTAGATGCGTTTTAAGTTTTTTTTAACGATCCAGTGTTGGTAGCTCACGAATTTCGGCAGGTGTGTCATTCCATATCTTGAGAGCTGTGTAGTGAAAGCCTTTTTTGCAAATTCAGTCCTATATCTAGGGATCTGGAGATCTTTACAGTGCCTCGTATTATAGGTCGAGTGGAAAGATCTCAGTTGGTATTTATCCCATAGGCTTTCAGGGCATAGTCTGTTCATAATCTTGTAGGTCATGACATTCCGATCGTAACGGAAAATATTTTCTACGTTTAACCAGGAAGCCGACCAACTATCCTTTATTCGAGCGTTTTTTTATTATCGAACAAGCCCGATCAAGAATTGATTCTGGAGTCATTGGTGAGTGAATCATTTAGCTTCGGAAGATATTTACGCCCATTCACCAAATAGCAAGTTCTAACCGAGGATAAGTTTAGGCTGTTAGTAACCGAGATGGGCAATCTTTTTATCTTGAAGATAGTAATTAGATACTGAAAACAGTAACAGTATCTTGTAATAAGATACTTTCAGCAATCAGTAACTGTATCTTGTAATAAGATAATAATTTGGCTCAATAATAGTATCTTGTAACAAGATAATTTTGAAAAACTCTTCAAAGTTACAAGATACTTGTGTGTCCATTTTCATGAATAAAGAAGACTAGAAAACATTTTAAAATTTCAAAGGCAATGCTTCCTATGAAATTGTTTCTTTACATTTTGAACAAGACAAGGATATAAATCTTTCTATCCAAACAAGGTTCGTCTCATTGAAAGGTCTTTGTGTTGAAAAGCACAGGGAGGAAACATTGAATCACAATGCCTGGTAATTCATTAACTAGCTCCGTGAATCCACGGACAAGAAAGCAAGATCCAACAAATCTGGATTCTCAGATAAGAATGCTCCGACGATCCGCGTCTCCACTGCGTTCCTACTCAGCAGATATAGATGCTTTTGGAAAATGATAGAATGATGTGGATTTAAGTTTGCATTTCCTTAACCCAAATGAAAATTCACGAGATATGAAATAGTTGTTATAAAGTCAAAAAGACGCTGCATAGGAGCTATGCAATATGTCTCCACAATAATCAGGCATGAGGAAATTTTCAAATGCTTCACGAGTTGCCAATTACACTCGATTAGGCATCGTTGAGGTACATATGCACAATGAATGGAAAATGTGCTACTCAAACAGCATAATGTTAGGAGACATCAGTCAGGCGCCCTTGGGCAAAGTATCTTGTAACTAGTATCTTCAAACGTTATCTTAGATACTTTTTTTAAAGTAACTAGTATCTTGTAATAAGATAATTTGTAGAGTATCTTGCCCATCTCTGGAAACACAAATAATTATAGGAGATTTTGATATTCTATAAAAGCGATTGTTGTTCGATTACTGCGTGGGGAAACCTATGTTGTAAAATTTGTGCAGTTATATCTGCTTTCTCGAAACTTTTGTCCATCCCCAACTACAGATTAATAAAAAAATATGTCAAGTATCTACTGCAACATAACGGTCATGTCACTTTTTTTGACGGTATTAACAAAAATCACCTTGCGTGATGAAATTTGTCTCACGTGGTTCATTTGTTGATGAAAAGCAGCGAAGTCATTGGCTAATTAGCGTGGAAGTGGATTATTTGCAAATCTCCCTCAGCAAACATTAAATATTTGAGTTATGTGCTCAAGAAGTCAGCCGAAGAAGCAAGGCAAAGCCGGCGCCGCCAATTCTGTTTAGTCTTATTCACTTTGTTAAACCAGAAATTTCAACATAAATTTGAACATTTCGTGTACTAAACAAGACATCCGCCGTTACCATCCCTTAGAGGAAACATTTGTCAGTGAAACGGGGGAGGGATGCTTCTACTCATCCAGTACCTAATACATTTTTTCATATTCGGGAGCCAGATGAAAAGCAAAATCAAAGAAATTGCATACTTAATAATCCCTTTTTGTCAATCATCTTCCATCTCATTATCGTGTTCATCATAATCATCATGATCTTCATCTTCATCTTCTGCATCCATGTCGAATATTCGCACCCTTCTTCGATTCTTTGCCAGCTAGCAACGGAAAAAGTAAGTATGTATATAACCTGGTAAGATGTAGTACATGGGTTGTTAATAGAAATCATGGGTATGTATCAAAAGAAGAGGGATACAGGGATACATTTAAATATCTCAAGTCTCGATCCTCTTCATTTCACTCAGAAGCTGAACAGTAAGCAATGTAATATTCGTAAAATTTTGCGTGCAATCCAAACATTTAATGGGCAGCTTCTAAATAAGATAAATAAAATAAAATCGGCGTCTGTTTAGATTTATCCTTTTTCTTTAACAAAAACTCTTGTCTTCTCTCGACAACCTTTTCGCTTGCACAATGAGTTAGTTAACCATCCCAGTTTCAGACTAGCTTTCGCGGTTTCTTTGGTTTCATTTGCGAGTTCACAATTTAGCCGGCGAAATCCCTCTGTCTGCAAACGCTAATTGCAGTGCATAAAAATGCAGCCATTTGTGGTCTTCAAACAATCACGTACTTTGGCTCAAAACTTTGAAAAACTCTCCCACTGTTTGTTCGTGTTGCTAGCTCTGTTTAACTGTTTCAGTATTTCGGTCTAAATTGAAAACCCACTTCATAGACTCATATTAATAAGAATTTTTTGATAAATCATATAAAATAATCCTTCATGTTAACGTATTTAAGTACATCTCGTTGTCTGCTGTTTTTAATAAAACTTCGTTTCAGTTTATTTGTTTACTGGGGGGGGGGGGGAGGCTTCGATAAGTTAACTTTTTTAGTGA
>REGM01000037.1:941925-965458 GCA_004194415.1 Aurelia aurita
TGTGGTGTGGGTTGTGTTTTTTAGTTGGTTTTTTTGTTTGTTTTGTTTTTGTTGGGGGGGGGGGGGGGGGAGCTCTCGATAAGTTAACCTATTTAGTGAGCTCCTCCTTAATCAACTAATCCTAAATGGAGCCTTGTGCAGTTCTTCTTATTTATTCATATATTTATTTTATAATATTGTATTGCGATTATTATATGTTTGAAATGTATTAAATGTGTATCATATAATTAGTTGTAGTGTAATCATGTTTTTTTTTATAATATTAAAGGTAATGTGTCCATGTAAGTACAGCCGCGTATACATGCTGTCACAATATGCTGATGCAATGCTGACGAAGAACCTCGAAGAGCGCACTGTGATTGGGAGAATCTAACTGATCACATGCAGATCGCTAGCAGATCACGTGCAAACTAAGAATGAAATTTGTCAACATGACTGCCTGCTGTGAAGCATCTATGCGTGTGGTTCTGAGCTTGGGAACGGATGTGCTCCTCCCCGGCTCCTCGAGTCTGCACGCAGGCTAGGGAACGGGAGATCGAGATCGAGAGATGCTGAATTTGAAAGAAAGATTTTTACAGAGTGCGTGATTATTAAAGTATCTATATCCGAAATATCTATTTGCTTCAGTGGCTGTTAGACTTTATATGAAGCCACAATTTCAGAGCCGTGTTCGGCTGTTCAGAGCGGCAACATGAAACATGGCTAGGCCCTCTGCCGTCCTCAAGCCTGGTCGATTTTGGCAAAGCAACGTCAACAGATCGAACATAGCATTGTTTCTACCGTTGGTTGTTTGAAGATGAAAGAGTCACAAATTGTCGAAGAATCAAATGTTTACTGTCAGTCCTTTGGGTTCAGCTCTGCAAAACCGGAAGTAAGTAATCAGTCTCCTCGTATTACACCTGGTCACCTCGTAAGCTCTTCCACTGAAGTGATCACATGAAAATATCACGTGAAATAGGTATGCCTACCGCAAAGCCGCTGTACTTACATGGACACATTACCTTTAACATCTATAATATCAATATATAAACTACAAGACAATGATCTGAGCCATTCATAGCGGGAAAAGACACATGGTCATCTAGTTCCTACTATGAATGACTCTTACAATCACTTTGAACAATAATATATCAATTAAACAATCAAGAAACACAACACAACACTGCACTACATTACAATAAAGTACAACAGAAAACCACGTGGAGCAAAACTGCCCCCTTATAGAACCATCATCACCTAGCAGAACATGTAATCATGTAGAATTGTGTTTAGGATTAATTGATGAATAAATGAAACTGAAACTGGAGTTTTAATAAAAGCAAAGAGGCCAGAATTACAAAATCTGCCCTTGTTGTCTTCAAGGCAAACTGTTAAGCTTCTTATTTGCTAGATCAATTTGACGAAATGAATCATAGAAACATAGAAAGAGCGCCACTGAAAGTTTTGGTTTTATTTAATGCTACATAAGCAAAAGCCTCAATAGAGCATTTCATTTCATTTTCTTTTAAAATATTTATACAAGTTATAAGTTTCATATCAAGATATATTTTCAAACCGACCTGTTTAAACGAAAACACTAAACTAAGAACAAAAGAAATTAATATACCTAATTAACAATATAGTATAATACAAAATCTATGAAAAAGAACGTAAAAATGAAATTAAAGTTACACCCCCTTCTATAGTTGTTCTTTGAAGATTTTCAGGGAGGGTGCCAATGTTGTCTCTCTTTCTAGACTGTTCCAGAGTTTTGCACCGCGATGAGAAAAAAGCCTTTTGGCCATTGATCGTTTGCAGTAACGGTATCCTAATATCAGTTTCTGATGAGCGCAGAAACCGTTCTCTGTCATCTAAACATTTTATGAATAATTTTCTCAAGTAGTATTTTAACTTAGTTGCACACCGAAAAATTGCAATCACCATAGTAACAGCTAATAAGCTTGATTTGGCATGGAGAATTCTCTACATGTTAAGAAATAACAAAACAATTTTCAACTGTTTAAAGGGCATGCAATTTCGATGCAGATGAAATAAATGCAAATCCTCCTTTCGGCAAGCTCCAACTAACTATTGTTGTTAGGTACGAATTGCCAATGGCTTTCGAATTTCAACTGCGCTCTTTGGAATAAATGTTCTTAAAACAAGTTTTAAATAAGTCTTTTGGCCAAAAACCTTCCAGTGGCGTTTTGGAAAAGTCTTGTAGAGACTGGAAGTGTGTATCATTCCGAAAACCTTTAATAGTTGTTCCGAATACCTTTGTTTCCACGAGCGCGCAGATTGCATTTCATTTTTCATTTCATTTAATGTTATTTAACAATTAAATGAAATGATATTAAAACCTTATTAGAAAAAGATAGATCTGTAACAGTGCATCAGAAAAATGTGCAATTGCTAATGACCAAAATGTTCAAAACTACTAACAATTTAAACCCCAGTTTTATGGACAAAATTTTCCTGCAAAGAAGTGTCACATATAATTTGAGAAATACCAATACATTCTTACTTCCCATGGTACATACAGTTAATCATGGTACTGAAACAATCAGATAGAGAGGGCAGCGTATTTGGCACTCCCTTCCACAGGAAATTAAGGATTCAAATTCTGTGCAACAATTTAAGAATAAAATCAAATATTGGAACAATGAATTTTGCGACTGCAGACTTTGCAGGCAGTACATACCTGGTCTCGGCTTTTTATAGTTCACACTATTTTTATATTAACTTGGTAATTTGATATGAACTTTGTAATTTTATTGGCTTGTTTTTACTTGTATATATATTTATGTAACATTGTATTTAATTTGTTGGCTTGAATTAGCTTTTTTATGTAGCTATGTAAGTTGCCAACGTTAAACAAATTGATAATAATAATAATAATTATATGATGTTGTTATATGATGGAAGTCAATTTGGCTGTAAAAATTACTGGACATACAGGCTGAAATCCAGAAATTCAAATTCGATTTTTTCAAAGTGGTGTTATTTCACTATGATCAAGAAGAGCTGTTAGAAGTGTATATCATGCAGCTAGTTTTTATAATTATATATTTCGTTTAACAAAAAAAAACCATTAACCCTTGTGGTGCACCAGTTATTAATGTCCACAATTTGGCTTGTCAGGTTACGAAGGCACTTGAAGCGCGGCGTTACCATGAACCGTCATAGTCAGCTAGCATACTCTGTGTCCAAGTTCACTGGCCTTTTCAGGTTTTAATAGTCCCAGCCCATGTCCACCCCTCGGATTCATCCTGGTAGCTTTGGGGTTACTTTGGCGGTATGGCCGCACTAATGCGGCTTTTCTAAATGATATACCATATCCTGGTCCGTCGTATTCCGTTAAATTATCATTAATTTCATCCTGTACATGGGTTAGGCCAGGTCTTGGCTGCCTTTCCCCAAAGTGCACTGTTTATGTAGGTTGTATGTAATTTGTATGAGGCTTAAGAAAGTATGAGGCTTAATAAGTATGAGACTTAATGTATGAGGCTTAGAAGTATGAGGAAGTATGAGACTTAAAAGCATGAAATTGAAGAAGTTGAAGAAGTTGAAGAAGTATGAGGATTAAAGTATGAGGATTAAAGTATGAGGAAGTATGAGGCTTAATGTATGAGACTTAGAAGTACGAAATTGAAGAAGTTGAAGAAGTATGAGGATTAAAGTATGAGAATTAAAGTGTGAGGAAGTATGAGGCTTAATGTATGAGACTTAGGAGTATTAAGAAGTATGAAACGTGATTGCAATAAGCCAGTATGAGGCTTAGAAGTATGAGGAAGTATGAGACTTAAAAGCATGAAATTGAAGAAGTTGAAGAAGTTGAAGAAGTATGAGGATTAAAGTATGAGGATTAAAGTATGAGGAAGTATGAGGCTTAATGTATGACACTTAGGAGTACAAAATTGAAGAAGTTGAAGAAGTTGAAGAAGTTGAAGAAGTTGAAGAAGTTGAAGAAGTTGAAGAATTACTTAGGAGTACGAAATTGAAGAAGTTGAAGAAGTTGAAGAAGTATGAGGATTAAAGTATGAGGATTAAAGTATGAGGAAGTATGAGGCTTAATGTATGAGACTTAGAAGTACGAAATTGAAGAAGTTGAAGAAGTTGAAGAAGTATGAGGATTAAAGTATGAGGATTAAAGTATGAGGAAGTATGAGATTTAATGTATGAGACTTAGAAGTATTAAGAAGTATGAAACGTGATTGCAATAAGCCAGGTATGACCCCAAAAAAGCTGCCAAGGATGAAGTTGTTTTCCCTGTTGTCCTTTCTCAGGTCTTGTGGCCGCTAGGCGTTAATGTGAAATTTTCAGCAATTCAAGGCTTCGTTGAATTTGAGTTATAGCTGAATTCTCAGTAGACCCACATTACCCCACTCAGTAAAAAAATATGCAGAAAAATAATTATCGCTTCAATGACTTTGAAATAAACGTTATTTCACTTGTAAAAGACCAAACTTTCATCTCATTTTCATTTAATGGACCAGAAAAGCAAAATAACGATGGCAGGGGGAATTTCTTCTCGGCTTTGAAATTCTTCCACAGTAGGCCGTTCACTAAAATTATTTTATAAAACGAATGGAGATACATCTAAGACGAATGTTTTATCTAAAAAGGCTTCTTATTATGTAGAAATTACAAGAAAAATAGCCAACCTTTCTTCGATTTGACGAGGAAGGATATTTTTAGCAAAAAGCTTAATAGACCCACTTTACCCCGTAGACCCAAATTACACCACCCTACCCTATCTCTAATGCAGATTGCAACGAAAATGCCATCACAACTACTCTGAACTGAAAACTCGTGTTGAGCGTGGAAATTACTAAAAACAATCGTCACAATTGAAAGACCGTCGGAAAGATCAGAGAGGAATATAAAAAGGCATAACTTGTGCACTTATTTGAAATCAGCTGGTAAGAAACAAATAGGTCGAAGACCTAGCCACGAAGTGGTTCCTTTTCTCTATACAAAGTAAATTGTTTACAATTTAAAACAAAATTGGTGCGAGGGGTCTAGCCATACATAATAAAAGAACAATGATTCAAAATTCAGCTGTTGAATTTGGTAAAGCTGTACCAATGTACCAAAACCATCTCAAAAACAATCTCGAAAACCATTTATCAAAGTTTCTGAAAGGCATAAAATAGATTACATACCAAACATGACACTTTGCGAGTACCACTGACACTCATAACCAGAGGATCAAAGGAATCAATGAATCGCCATTTCATAATGGATGCAGAAATGTCCACTGATGACCTATTAAGGAATATCAATCAATCACTCAATCAATTACCTAATCACTTAATCAATCAATTAATCAATCAGTCACTTAATCAATCAGTCACCTAATCAATAAATAAATCAATAAATAAATCAATTAATTGACTAATGATGAATCAATCAGTCACTCAATTCATCAATCAATCAATCAATCAATCAAAAATAAATAAATACAAAATTACTCAATCAAGCAACAAGAGCAGATTTTGTAACAATAGCGAAACTCGCCTTTGATTGACACGCCATTTCAAAGAGATTAGCGATTGCAGACAAAGGAATTTCACGGCCGAGTAAGCAAGCCAANTCGTTCATAGCATCGGAATGAAAGATCCAATTAGTAGCGGTAAAGTTTCGAATGTATTTAAAAATCTTGATCATGAAGGTGTTGTGGTGCAGTGGTGTAATCCTCTGACTTTGCAGCCAGAACAGTTAGGCGGAGGAATTTTAGCCCCACAAACACCACTTCAGGATTTTGAAAAGGGGTCGAAGACTCGAGTAGGACTTTTAAGTCTGCAATCTCAGCGCTTGGCGCTGAAAAATGCAGCTTCATTTTCACCTTAAAATCAAAGCATTCATCAAGTTAATTTGCTATGAATGGCTACGAAAATTTAGTTTTTAAAGTGGGGAGAGATATTCGCTCATTTGATAGAGGTCTAAATATATTCTTTTTCGTTTTTAGGATCTTAACTGACAGTTTCATCGGACCATTGCAAGAGAAACTTGAAGAGTGGAAGAAAACAGCAAGTCAGTTGGAGAAAGATCACTCGAAAGGTAGATATTTCCACAATTAAAAAGATTTCTTTGTCAAAAAAATGGACTTGTGGTACAGGAATTGAAAACTGGGACGAGTAGCGGAACCATTTTTGTTTGACACAATTTGCATGCAGCAAATCGTCAGATGACGTTGGAAAGAAGAGAACTGAGAATAAACTTGGCTGCTAAAGAGCCACAGGACCACGGTTGGCAATGGGTCTTTAATGCTAATTTTTTCTTTTTGAGATTTTGCAACGAATTTTTTAAGATTGTCATGGATTTTCTTGAAAATGGACAATAAATTTTTGCGGAAATTTCTTGGTCGTTGTTTCTTAATGTTTCTGTCATTTTTGTCCGAGAAATTACGACATAGACAACTCAATAACGTAAATATTTACACTTTGATGAGAAGCAACGTAAATATTGGTAAACTATGACATTATTGAACGGACTGTATTGAAATATGACAACGTTTGATTCGATTTCTCTTTCAGATTTTAAGAGATCTAAAAGTGAGACGAAGAAATGCTTAGCTGAAGTTGTAAAGTTGAGGAAGAAAGTCGTTAAAAAAGGTGATTATCATTTTATTATTTATTATTTAGCATTCATCATCTGTTTCTTCCATTTGATCATAGACTGGTCTTACTCTTCTCCGCGAGTTTTCTTTATTTGTTCCGCAGCTCCATGGTCCGTGATTCCGTGGTCCGTTTTAAGAAACCTCGCAGAGGAGAGTAGACTGGTCTTTCATGATAGCCAGTGCTTGAGAACAATCTACGTATTAAAGGGAATGTGTCCATACAAGTAGGCCTCCCAGAGCAAGGCATGTGATCAATTAAATTTCTTTTCAATCACGCATCACAGCAATTTTCTCTATTCATGTGATCAGTTTGAATATCAACCAATCATTTGCCGAGAGTTTGATGGATGTTGACAGGTTGGGTATACGCTGGTCTAAAATATGGACAGATTACCTTTAAACTACACTACGGGAATTACAGTATTCACAAAAGGAATATTAACTAAAAGGGGACATGGTGGTGGTGTGGCTTATAACGGAGATTAACATTTCCTAATCAAACCGACCAGTTTTATGGTTGAACCGTAGAGTTAACAGTAGTATATTTTCTTTAACCTCATTGGGAAGGTCTTTGTCACCATACAATAAAATTTGCATTAAAACGTTGTTTGGAAGATTGGTATATCCAAAAAGGTCGTAATAATTCGACAACTCCAGCGAGAAGATCTCGTCGTTGAATATCAAAAGAAAGGCAGAGCAACAAAAAGTGTTCCGTATCCTCGATACCATCGTTCATATATATAAAATAATAATAATAATACAGTAAAAACTCGCTTATAAGAACCTACAATTTTGCAAGTCAGCCTGACTAGGTTCTTATATATTGGGTATTTAGTGGGGAATGAGGCTGTTGAGGTTCTTGTATTGGTTCTTAAATTATTCAGGGCTTTTACCAATTTATTTTATTCTGATTCAAAATTCAAGCCTATTATTCACGGTCAGTTCACTGAAATCCCTTCGACCTGAAGAAGGTGTTGAGGAAGATGAAAAAATGGGTCTACTACCAAAGACATGAGTTTCAGTAACATAATGAACAACTAATACTTTGAAGCTTAGGACTGGAAATACTGAACAGGACATTAAAAAATGCATTTGTAGCAGTTTTTTGCATTAAACTTATAGGTTCAGCAATACTAAGCAACTTGAGTTTTAATGATGATCTACAAATAAGACCCTAATTTCAAATTTCAGGCTGAATTGGTTCTTATATAATGGGGGTCTAATTTCAAAATTCCAGCCTGTAGGTTCTTAATCCACTAGGTTCTTATACGCGGGTTTTTACTGTATAACGAATCTTTATACAGGATATACATTTCAACAAAAAATGCTGTTATCAACACGTGTCCTGTAACGGAAAAAGAAAGGAAAACCGAAAAACCCTCTTAAAAAACCTAGCAGTAATTACAATGATTATTTACAAGTTCCAAAGGTACAAGTTTCAACTAAAATGTTTCTTCAACAATTCTTCGTATTTCTTAAAGGATTCAGTTTTTCTGAGGTCAGTTGGAAGTTCATTATAAATCTTTCCACCCATAAAACGGAAGGACTTCCGAACGTCTTCTGTTTTGATGCCCGGAAGCCTTAGCAAACGTTCGTTGTTTCTTGTTTGTGTTTTGTGCTGTTGCAACTCGAAATAGCCTTGAAAGTTCTCGCAAATATCATTGTCTAAAAATTTACGCACAAGTTTACATGCCCTGGTGTTTTTGGCATTGACGACTGATTGAATTGCAATGGGATTTTTCAAGTTTCCATTGATTAATTTCATACAGCGATCATGAAATGACCAGAGAGTCTTTGCTTGAGTTGAAGTCAACTTGAGTTGCAGTACTCCGCAATACGTGAAGGATGGCAGAATCATTCAATCATACGCAGCCTTTGCAGGGGTCAGATCGAGGGAATCCCTTATCTTTGCCAGTAATCGTAATCTGGACGATGTACGTTTGAAGCACTTCTCAAAGTGGGTTTTTAGATTCAGGGTACTATCTATAAATTCAGGGTACTATCTATAGGACACATGGGGTTTATGGTATCCCTAAAATTGTGCTTGGATTTGTGAAAGTTTAATTTGCTGAGACCAACCCCGAGTTGAGTAAGATAGGATAAACCTATTGGGTCATGAATGCCAATATAGATTTGACAGGGGGTCTGATTATTGATAGAAGCTTCGTCTTAAAAACAGCAACAGACGGTGCAAGTCTAATCTCAGGATTAAGTTTATTCCATTCAAACAAGCAATGAGGATAGAAGCTAGATTTAAATTTGTCCGTTCTGGCCATTATTCGCCCAATGACATCCTGGTTGCCAAGAGAGTATTGCGACTGTTGCAGAGGTGGGATTGGATCCTTGGTATAAACGGGAGTTAGATTATTCAGGATCTTGTAGAAAAAAGTAAGGCGTCTGCTCCATCTTCTGTGACTTAGTCATTCCCAGCCAAGCTCTGTGTACAACTTTTCTCGCGATGTTCCTCTCCATGTTCCCGTAATAGCTCGAGCAGCAGAATACTGAACAGACTCTAATTTTTCCATTAACCCTATCAAGCCTAGGGGGGGGGGGGGCTGAATCAGCCCCCATTAGCGGTTTTTCTTCTGTGGATTTTTACCTGGTGCACTTACAACGTTGAGACTTTCTGACTTTTAGTTTTTATCCTTCTTACAATCAAAAATTAATTTTTTAGAAAAATTGAATTCATTCCAGGGGGTAAACACACTCAATTTTCGAGAAATGTCTGTGTACAATTTCGAATAAATCCTATTAACCCTATCAAGCCTAGGGGGGGCTAAATCAGCCCCCCCTAGCAGCTTTTCTGCTGTATATCCGTACTAACTGCACTTACCACTCTGTAACTTTCTGACTTTTACTTTTTATCTTTCTTACACCCAAAAATAAATTTTTTAGAAAAATTAAAATTCATTCCAGGGGGTAAAGAAAATTCATTTTCAAAAGAAGTCAAACGCAAATTTTGAATAAACCCTAATAAAATCTACAGGGAACTTGGAAAATCAATGCGAAGCTAGAAATATAGCCTATTTTAGATGCTCTATCGAACTGACTACTTATTTTTAAATTTGGATGAGTAAATCGCCGTATTTATGCAATGCGCATGCGCACATTCTTTGAATTTTTGTGTGCTGATGTCATCATTTTTTAATAAATTTTGTTTACAAAGCAAATGCAATGTGAACACAGAATACATAAAAAGTGAACAGATATCCTTACTGCTTTTAGTTTTCTGGTAATCAGCGATTGAAAGTTTCTAGTACTGAACCCTTATGATTTTGAAAATGTAACATTGTGACGTCATGTGACATATCTAAAAATAGATTCCACTTTTGGGTTCATCTCATCAGGTACTATACACATGCCAAGTTTCATGGCTCTATGTTGTACAGAACAGAAATAAAATAGGGGGGCCGAATCAGCCCCCCCTAGTCTTCCTAGAGCATCAAATACCCTAGGCTTGATAGGGTTAAAATCTACAGCTAATGTGATAACATGATGAAAGACGAGGAACATATACTACTTTTGATCCTCTATCCAACCAACTAGTTTTTTTGTAATTTAAAAGTATGATTGTGCGTATTTCGTCACTACACATGCGCAAATTCTTTGAATACACCAATTCAATTTCCAGCCTCGTTTTGGAAATTACTCAAAATTCTTTCATGTGAAATTTTAGAGCCCAGATTCGGTTTTAGCACCCAAACTTTAGTCTAGTTTCAGGTTTTCAAACTGCTAGCGCTTGTGATGCTCATTTTATGACGATGGAAAGTTGAACATTTTATAAGGGATTTGACCGCGAAAATCGCTCAGGGTGAAACTTTACACCCGGAGTCACTTTTCACGGTCAAATCCCTTATAGATTTTCAAGCTTTACATCGCCATAAAATCAAAATTAAGACCACTAGCAATATGCAAACTTGTAGTTTGACTAAACTTTGGGTGCTAAATCCGAATCCGGGCTCTAAAATATCGTATGAAAGAATTTTGAGTAATTTCCAAAATGAGGCTGGAAATTGAATTGGTGTATTCTTGTGTGATGACGTCATCACTTTTCGCTAATTTTTCTTTACAAAGCAATTGCTATTTATCCACAGAATACACCAAAATTGGACTGATGTCCCTACTGCTTTCCGTTTTCTCACAATCAACGATTGAACATTTTTAGTACTGAACCCTATTGATTTTGAAAATGCAACATTGTGACGTCATGAGCAGATCACGTGACATAACTAAAAATAGATTTCATTTTTGGGTTCATCTCATGATGTACTATACACATGCCAAGTCTCCAGGCTCTAGCATATACAGAACAGAAATAAAACAGGGGGGCTGAATCAGCCCCCCCCCCCTAGGCTTCCTAGAGCATGAAATACCATAGGCTTGATAGGGTTAAAGCTTGGTAAAGTGACGCTACCACTGAATTCACATATTTTTGCCAGATTATGGTAAATAACATCCCCGTAGTCAAGATGGGGTCGCACATAGAGCTTATATAATTCGCTTAGGGTATGTCTGGGCAGATATTTGGAGAGATATTTCAACAAGCAAATACCTTTTCTTGTTTTAGAGATAGCTGATTTGATATGAGCAGAAAAAAGACAATTTTGAATCTAGAATAATTCCTAAATGTTTATGTTCATCTAGTTTCATCACGGGTGTGTTATTAAAACGAAATACTAGATTATCAGCTTCAATCTTCTTCCTTGAAAATATCAATAAGATCAATCAGTTCAATCAATCAATCTTTCAATCTTTCAATCTTTCAATCTTTCAATCTTTCAATCAATCAATCAATCAATCAATCAATCAATCGATCAATCGATCGATCGATCGATCAATCAATCAATCATTCCGTAGAAAAGTAACTTTTATAGAAAAACCAAATGAATAGTAATCCAAAAGCTTAATTTCGAATTAAATTTCTTATGAACATGCGATAACGCTCATATGAAAATCAACCTTGTTCAAGGTCATATGCAACCAAGTTGGTGAGCGTCAAGATTTATTTTCAAGGATTTTTAGCTATTTTGCGTCTGTTCATGTATGTTTGTGACTTCAATGTCAAGAAAAACACTGAATTGAAAGCACAGGAAGCAGGCAAAACTAATGACAAGGGTAGTTTATGTAAGTTCACGTTATTCTCTCCGCTTCACATAGAAAATTGAGTAACATGTCATTTTGCCCAACCTGAAGATGTGATAAACAAAATAACAGAAGCTTTTAAGTTGAATCTGAAAGATATCACCAACTCACATATCTTGCTTGAAGAAATTACCGCATTCATAAAATGGACATTCAACCAATGAAGTCATATCCAGTTGGGCTAATACTTGAACTGGGTTTGGGTCTTCTATTTCTGATTCCACTAGCAGCACCGTCAGGTGATCTTTGTCATAAAAACTTAAATCTCTTATAACGGTTATGCCAGCCATCGATCTATAAAAAATACCAAAATTAGAAAAATCAAAAGCAAAACCTCGCAATCGGGATTAAAGAGCGATTGCTAGGAATTTGGTATTGTGACATAGACTGGTTAACGAAGTCCCTTGTATCCTTAGGGTAAACCTTGCTTAACAGGGACTCATAATAAGGCGGCGAGCAAGGTGACCCTGCTTAGGCCCATTCTCAACTGTTACCTCGCCGAAACGAAATGCAGCAAAAACTCATTCAGCACGCAGTTAATGACGAAAAAGTAGTGTAAATTTCGCACTGTCGATTGAAGCTGATTCACATTGGAATTCGTGGAATCTTGTGAGCTGATTGCCACTATAATTTCTTGTGTGTGAGGGTCTAAATAGGGTCAAGTTTATCGGATTAATTGAACTACAAATAAAGCTTCAAAACTACAACATCGTGCGGCCAGAATCGTAACAAATAGCCCCTTCAATGCTTCTGATCTTCCAATTATAAAGCAACTGGGCTGGTAGACAATGAATGATTTGATTGGAAAGGGAAACATTGAAAATGGCTTACAAGTGTACGAATGATGAGGCTCTCTCGTATATCTTGCTTGCCTGTTCGATAGGTTGTCCGAAACCAGTACTCGGGAACTTACCTTGAAATACCGAAACCGACTTACGTGTCCCCTTTCTATGCACAACACGTGGCAAAAAATGCTTTTCTTTTAAAGGGGCGAAATTATGGAATGGCCTCGACGCAAACAAAAATTAACGAAAACTTTGAAGCAATTTAAATCCTGTCTTGAAAGCTCCAGAACATGAACGAAAGCACTAAACCCTTTCTGCTCCCTACAGATCATTCAACTATTTTAAATAAACTACTTTTACTTTGTTTTTTTACATATTGTGTGTTTAGCTTCTATATTATAGGGTTTTAGATCTTTCTTTGTACATGGCAATTTGGGAAACAAGTAGTATATGTCTTGCAACCAATACACTGTTTGAATAATTTAAAAATAAAATAAAAATGAAATGAAATAAATATTATAAGTCTCTGTTGACCGAAGTGACATCATCAAGTTAAATAGCAGAGGGAAACAATGGAATCAGTAGATCAGTCTAATTGTGATACTGCTTGAAAATACATCCAAACGAGGGAAGAAAATCCGAACAAAATTACTAACTTTTGAGGCTGTAATTTTTTATCAGATTTTTCCAACGGATATTTATTGTGTATCTGATCAGGGTACACAAATTTAGGTATACAAAATCGGCGTATCCTTTTCACGTTTTACAACCGAGCTGCAAATTTTAGTCTCAGAACTTCAAAAAGGTCAAAATATCTTGACTAAATTCACTACAAAATCTGTCCCACAGCAGTCACATATAAACTTAATCAGGATCTTATATTTTTATATGAATTAACGAAACACATTGTTGATATCTAAAATACTCGGTGCGTGAAAAAAAACTTCGTATTTTTGAAAAAAAGAAAAAGGGAGTTATTAGAAAGAATATTAATTTCCTCGTGTATTTAAACAGTTAAAATCTTGATCAATCATATGTAGCTGGATTATCTATTCCTCTGTTCTGTAAATAAGTGGGCAAATTAATTTTTCATAGTCAAATGCGTTCGGGGTTTGATGATGCTTATTATAGCTTGGTTTCATTTTCATAACTTGGCTTCTAAGGGGAGTAACTCACAAAAAGCAGTGGGACGGTTTATCTAACGTACAAAGTCAAATTACAGTGCTGATGGCGTGTCGATGACGTGCTAGGAAAAATATGGCTCGGCACTACATAGGCACAACGTCTGAAACAAGCAAAATAATCCTATTTCACGTTCTAAAGTTATCTTAGTCTTTTAACCATAACGCAAAGTAACTGGAAAATGTTCCAATATTTTCCTTGCAGTTGGCTTCTAAATATCTAAAGCTTATCCTTTGGACTCAGTATATTCTATTATTATCAGTTACCTGTCTTGTAGTGAGACCTCGGATAAGTTAATTGAGAATTTCTGCATCTGCATGACAAGCTTCCTGTGTAAAATAATAAAGAACCCAAATTATACATAATGACATTGCTTTAAGGCTCTTCTGCTCGCAGAGCTCATCAGGGCTCATTACCGGAAACGGTTAGACACTCGGATTCGTACGATTAGATTCATACGGAAAGTCCTAGGTTTATGATCGCTATAAATTCAGATTAAGAACTTTTTGTTTTTGTTTTTAAATATTCCATTAAAAAATTTACAAAAACATATTACTGATTACACTACCTACAGATTACTTTACAATACTACAAGTACGAAGGTTGTCAGATAATAGTGTTAGAGAGCTTCGTAATACTAATACAGACCTCAAGCTGCCCCTCCTAAAAACTTCCAGTGGCCAACGGTGCTTTGCTTTCAGAGGAGCACGAATATGGAACAATCTTAGCACTGATGTTAAGACCGCGCCTCCCTTAAATCGATTCAAAGCTGCATTTCAAAGTAGCAACTAATCTTTTCGTTTGACACTTTATTTATTTAGCTTTTAGCTTGATCTTTATGCCAACGTGTAAATTTTGATGAGTAGATATATATAATTTATTAGCTATTTTACAGGGCAGTTTGGAAACCAGTATTGTAACTGTATACTTAACCCTGTGTAAAGAATATAAAATGAAAATGAATGAAATGATAATGAAATGAAACGATACCATAAGGAGCAAAAGACTATGACTACCTCATAGCCATTTCATGAAAATTTTAAACTACCGGGTGTCCCAAAAAAATGTATAAGCGTTTGAACAGTTTCTTCGGAGGAGCCTCATTTCTGAATTTTTTTATTTGAACGTGATGATACGGATGAGATCTTAACTTGGAATTTGCGACCTCGCATGTTCAAATCGGTTGAGTAATAGCGGAGTAATTCACTTAAACACGCAAAATTACTGAGGCAGCCTAAGACAGATGACTATTGAATATTGCTACTACAATCTATGCGTAATTTGAAAGTGTTTTTGAGGCAGATCAACCATTAAACTTTCTATTCTTAATAGTTTGTTGATCGATTGAACTATTATATCAATTAGAAAAAATGACAAGAAAAGGTGCAGTTACACTTTCACAGTTCACTGAGTAACTTTATAGGACTAAAGGAACCTTCTCAAGTAGTGTGTTCTACCACGACAGGAACTTTTCACCCAATTTTCGTTTCTTGTATGATTGTTCAGTTATTAAAACGAAATATTCAGGCTTTTGAATTAGTGAAAATATATCTAAATTTAAAGACTCTGCGCTAACCAGCAGCCTCTGCACAGCGAAGCTATACCACAATGCAGTTTGTTCAATCCCACATTGCAATTCTAGAGCGTCCACTTGTTTACAAAGATGTAGAACGTCTTCACCTTGCGAGCTAATTTTAGAATGCCAATACGACATATTAAATTTTTCAATGCCGAGTTTCCTGTCAGCTATATGCATGAAAACACTCCTTTTTCTGATAACAAAACAAATCAGGACATCAAGTTTCTAACTGAATAGAGATTTAACATTGACAAAGCCATAGAGTCCGAAATTTAAAATTCGATATTTCCCTTTCTCCAATTTTCAAAGAGGCCTTTGCAACCTGCATACCTTGCACGTTCCATCTATTTTTGTCCGAAAAAGAATGTTGTTTATTTGGTTTTGCAAAGAAAGCGCACAAAGGCTGCTGGTTAGCGCAGGGTCTTTAATAGTTCAACATTATTCCAAAAAATAACTTATTGTTGAGCTGCCCCAAAAACTCTTTCAAATTACGCATAGATAGTGGTAGCATAATTCAATAAACATCTGTCTTGGGCTGCCTCGCAAATTTTGCCTGTTTAGGTGAATTACTCTACAAATACAAATCCGATTTGGTCATGCGAGGTCGCAAATTGCAAGTTGAGATCTCTGCTATATCATAAAGGTTGAATACAAATTTTCGAAAATAAGGCTCCTCCACAGGAACTGTTCAAACGCTTATAATTTTTTTTGGGACACCCAGTACATACAATTACACATAAATACTACAACGATTAAAAAACTAATGAATAATGTACTAGAGTCCATCTAACATTAGATGTCAGGTCAGGGTTGCGAACTTAAGATTGATTGACAGAGAGCAGACATTCTTTTGCTTCAAACAAACGTCCTCAAAGATGCTAAGAACGTCTCGATCAAAGAAACATTTGATCCAGTGTTGTCTAACAGTAAGAAATACAGTAACTACGAAACTTGTATGGGGTAGTAGACAAAACATTTACGAGCAAGAATGGCTCTAGCTTTCTGACAGCATGAGTCATTGACAACTGCTTTGTATCACTATTTAGCTGAAAGGTTCGATTATCATTTGAGGTGCTGCATGGTCACTTTAAGCAAGCACTTTGAGCATGTTTTTCAGCTTCAAGGGGCTTTTCAAAGCAAAGATATCTCATTCTTATACTTCACAACAGACAAATTTGAGGAATTTTAATTTCTATACCACATGAAGAGTTTTAAAAATGAACTTATTCGTTTGCTGTCACTTACCTGTCATCAATGGTAATTATGTAGAATTCATTTGAAGCACATACACAGGGAAGGTAACAAAGTGATGCTTTATCATCCGAGTCTTCTAATGACCTACAAAATTTAGAAATTTCTACTAGAAGCTATCATTAAGAAACTGTACTAGAGAGGGTTAAAAGGTGGTAAGAACCTTTCGAATTATGTGGTTAAAAGTCACATAGTGTTTTAAACAAAAGCGTATTACTAACCCGAATAATACTAACAAGTACAATTTTTTTGGTTTCTGATTTAGTTCTTTCTTGTAATTCTCTTGGCTCAAATGCTACATAAACAGTCTTCAACGAATAAAGAAAATTATGAAATTCAATCTTACGAAAATTAAGAAAGACTACAAGAAACTGTTACTATAAGAATTGGACCCAAAGCAAATAACTGTACTAAAAGCTCAGAGCTCTTAGAAAAAGAATGAGTGTAAATGAAGGATTGCCTTCAAAACAAAGGTAAATATGCTGGATTGGGGAGTGAAACACGATTCGTGTTTAGAACTTCGCCAAATAGCGAAACAAATTCAATAGTTCATGTTGCCTAGGTAAAACATTTCCTTCCTGGATTATAACTGATACTTTTGAAAAAGGTCCCCTCAAAAACTTGGAATCTTCCTCACAAAATTGCATCGAAAGAGGTTCTGTAAGTTTACAGCCTTGCAAGAATTACCCGATGATCACGCTGTAATAAGAGAATGATTCCCTAGGGAAGATCGTCCATCAATCTACTTTGTGCTTCGCATTCATTTCTTACATTCTGTTCGGTTGCACTAAATACTAAGACCACGTTTAAACTGTACCGGTACAGTTTTGATCCGTTACAAAAAATTTCCGGTTCAAGAGCGTTTGCACTGCTCCAGAGCAGATGTATTCTATCCAAAGTTGTACCGGTACAGTGCAAACGTGGTTTAAAGCTGGATTTCCACTAGGTGCAACATATCGCGCGAGCTTCATCTAAAAAAAAGACGTCGTGCTTTGATTGACGTCGTCTTGGAGTTGGCAAATCGAATCAGTTGAAAATGTAGCGAACGCGACATTATGCATCAAATGGACTTAAGGGATGAGCAACCTTGCCAAATCGCTTACCAGGAATAACTCGCTGTGCATTTCTCCTCATGGACGCAACTGAAAAAAAAATATATATCTTACGAAAAGCAGACTAACATTTTCTGATTCATAGCTACTAAAGAAGATTTCGAAACGCATCACCAAACGTTTATGTTTGTTGTTGTTTTTTAATTTTTCTGAATTCTCTCTTAATCATATGCTAAAATTGTAGGAAAAAAGGTCAGGATAAGTCTTTAAATATGCTTTGCCACGCAATGAGACGATTCCCTTGATGCAATTCGCAGAACAACATAATTGTCCCTATTTTTCACTATCTTTAACAAAACGACAGAACTGAATGTCATTTAATACGCTGAATAATATCTCGAAGGAGTGCAACATTAAATTTGGTCCCAAAATGAATTTGTTGCGGAGATGACATCTTGACTCTAGTGCTTTGAACAAACGCCTAAGTGGTTTGTCCGAACCAATCAGCTTCCAGGAGTAGATATGCATGCATGGGCTAGGATGGGTTAGAAATGCATGGGTTAGGGTGGTTTTCAGACTCATTACGAGAATTGGTATTATCCATCCTCTGGACTGATCACAGGAGGCCCAGGCGGTTGACTTGACAATAACAAGTTCAAAATTATAAAATAATCAATTGTAATACCTTTGTGTTTTCTTTGTTGCACCTCTGCACGTCAGTGTTGTGTCTGCCTTTATTGACTTCTGCACTGCGTAATTTTTCGAATGCGATAATTCGAAATGAAAGTTGAATACTAATGTTATATAAATAATACGAGGAGTGAACTTCATCTTCAGCTAAATTCAATAAACTGTTTTTCTTCGCTTGCAATCCGGCATCCCAGCTCCAAATCTCTGCTACAGCATATCAAAATGTATTATTTATATAACATTACTATTCAACTTTCATTTCGAATTATCGCATTCGAACAAATACGCAGTGCAGAAGTCAATAAAAGGAGACACAACACAGACGTGGAGAGGTGCAACAAATAAAATACAAAGGTATTACAATTGATTATTTTACAATTTTGAACTTCTTATTGTCAAGTCAACCGCCTGGGCCTCCTATGGACTGGTAGTCGCTCAAACAATAGCCTTTAATTTAGCTTCTACAATTTGCAGCTTTTATTTTCCTCAATCGTTCAAAAATATTCTGTAATACTGTAAATAGGAACTTGGGCACTTATGGGGACTTTTAAGTCATCTTGACAGAAAGCGACAGGAAACTTCATTCTCTTTTCCTTGCAAGACGACTTGTGCAAGTCCATGTAAATTGTTTAACGCAAACAACAGAATAACTTTAAACGACTTACAGATCTTTTTCGATCCTTGGGCCTTCTTTCGTCGAAAACGACTCTGTTATTGTGAACTAAAAAGAAAACAATGAAAGCAATATATCTGTTATCTTCTCTCTAACTACAGGATTTTAGACCTTTTTGAAGGATTCTAAGAGGACAGAGTTTTGTAAATCGCCTATAACTTGAAAATGATAAGAGCTGATTTTGACCAACTAAATTTGTGTACCGGGTGAGTCAGAAAAAAGAATCCCCGTTTGAAAGGCCACTGCTCCCTGGATATCAAAACGATAATATTGGAAAGTAAATTCTTTAATGGTTGACATGTTCAAATATAATTTGAAATTTACCTGATTGAAATCGGCCACTCCGTTCTGAAACTATGAGCGATTTTCAGGAGAAAGCCCCTTCAAGAAACCTTCAAAATGGGCCTTAAAATCACGAGCAAATTTCCAACTATTTCTGCCTTACAGCAATGACTTGCACATGCTTTAGCACTTGCTATCCTCTTGGGAGGATAAAATCTCTGAGATAATGTTGTTGTGTTCCCAGAGATGGCACTTTCATCCTCCCAAAGGGATAAAATATGCTAAAGCATGTACAAGTCATTGCTATTAAGGCAGAAATATGACAGAAATTTGGTCGTGATTTTATGACGTATTTGAAGGTTTCCTGGAGGGGCTTTCTTGAGAAAATCCCTCATAATTTCAGAACGGAGTGGCCGATTTCAGTGAGGTAAAATTCAGAATCTATTTGAACATGTCCACTATTAAACAATATATTTACCAATATTATTGCCTCGATATCCAGGGAGCAGTGACCTTTCAAACGGGGATTGTTTTTTCTGACTCACCCGGTATCTACTTTGACAATTTAGCTTCACGATGATTATATGTTAGAATAAATCTGATGAATACTTAGAAAACTACAGGTTGAGAGATTTTTTAATAGGCCTTAGGCCTCTGTAACAGGCATCAGATACCTTTATTGAGAACATCTACCAGGTGTAAAAAAAAAAAGTATACAGATTTGGTCGACCCTAGCGATGAGAATTTAGCGTGAATCAAACCGAAAACATTTTTAAAACATACCTCGATAGCCAACTTGAAAATAGATACCTTTTTTGTTGATATTGGTGCTTTGAGAGTTGACATATTAACCTTCAAAGGACAAATTTGCCCCCACCTCCAATACAGAGGTTTGGCGTTTTGGCCTAATTCAAATTCTTGAAGCACAGCGAATAAGTCAACAATAGGCTTGACAAAATTTGAAAAAAGAGGAGAAAAATTAAAAACTGCACAACAGCTGCGTTTGCAAAATGTAATTTACGTGACAATTATCATCAAGGGAGCTCCAAAGTAAACTTCTTGAAATAAATTGTTGATATTAAAATGAATGAAGTTTACTTCGGAGCTCCCTTGATGATAAGTGTCACGTAAATTACATTTTGGAAACGCAGCTGTTGTGCAGTTTTTAAATTTTCTCCTCTTGTTAAACTTTACCCTATTCTACCCGGGCTCTTTGGGTCAGACCACTGCCCGGGAAGGGGGGGGCACAAATCCCCCCCAATTATCTCTGAAGCCATAATTAGTATGCCATTGCAGATTTGTACAATAGTAACTACATCTGTTGGAAGTCTAATTATAGAATCTGGTTCTAATTGGTTACGTGGTTTGTTTCCAGGCAACCACATTTGAAATTTGTCCTTCAGATCGATTCAGTTCAGTAACAATGCTTTGCTTTAATGGATGAAAATTATCATGCAGACGAAGGATTCCAAAAAAGGCAACATACCTTCACTCTCTCGAATATTTCTCCTATTTTCTTTTGAAGCTCACCTGCCATATCAAGGAGGGATTTCGAGCCTTCGGGCAAAATTACAAGTGGATTTTCTAGGAAGGAACAGGGAGATTAACAAATGAAAAAATTGACAGTCGACTGCACACAGCACTTTGGTCGTACACGACAGTATTCTTGCTTGAGATAGGTGTGTGCGGATAACTGGTGGATTTCCTTTTTTGATTGTCTACACCACGAACATTTTCACATTAAACAAAAAGTAATGGGAAGATAGACAATTGACTGGGATGTTGTCGCATTGCTCAATGCTTTAGGCCTGTCGCAACAATAACCAAACATGATATATATGCGCAGGAGAGAAAATAAAGACTCCTGTTAAATTACAATGCGTTCTACCGGGTGCGCCCAAACAACTATCCGGTGAAGACTCCTTTTGAAATCTATTTGCACAACTGATGCGCCATAAATAAAAACCTGTTATTCGTTTGTGTTGATTAAACTTTTCATGTGTATCTCAAAGAGAAGATTAAACATGCATACCCAAGTCAATGGTTTGCTCAATTCTTTTGGGCTCACAATAAGCAAGTTTTTTCCAAATGTAAGTCTCAAAGAAACACAAAATTTCCCCGAAACAATTGATCAAATAACAGCTGTCTTGTTGATAAAAAACAAAAGCAGAATCTAGTTATACTGTCTTGAAAACAGAAAAGGTTCCATGCATTTAAAAAGCAACTAAAAATACATTTGACGAGCTGAAAGCCAATTAAACACGACTCCCTGGAAGAACAGCACCTGTAATTAGCTTAGAAGTTTTTTTTGTATATGATATTAATTAATAGAACTGTATATTTTTGTATTATTATATAGTAGCTGAAGGGATATTGTGTATAAATATATTAAAATGAAAAAAAATGAAAAATGTTTAGCTCCGTGTTTAGTAGGTACATCTAACAGCATAGGTTCCAAATCTTTAAATTCGCGTAAAAAGGTCGGTGTAAAATTCAGTGACATATTTCTTTGAATCGAATGGCTTGAAAGAAATTTTAGCTACTTTGCTATAACTCTACCGTTGGACTTTTCAGAAATCTTGAATATTTCCGAAATTACAGCGTATTTCATATTTCAACTCATTTGAGGATGTGACGTCATGAAATTTCCAAATCGCAAACTAGAAGAGTGAAAGATTTTTGCTTGATACCATATTGTAGACGTTCATAAACTATGTTTTTCTGGAAAATTATTCTATGTTTCCTCAAAAAGTTTAGAAATTACGATGGTTTTAAGATTTTTTCACAATTTTTCTTGAATTCTTAAAAAAGAAGAAAAGCACTCTAATTCTGAAAATATTGAAGATTTCTGAAAAGTCCAACGGTAGAATTATTACAAAGTAGCTAAAGTTTCTTTAAAATTCCATTCAAAGAAATAGGTCACAGAATTTTACACCGACCTTTTTAAAGATTTGAAACCTATGCTATATTTAACATATTTTTTCAGCTGCAAATTAAGAGGATATTTGAAGGTGTTGTGGCACAGTGATGTGATCCTCTGACTGTGCAGCCAGAAAAGTTCAGAAGGACGAGGTAAAAGCCCCACCAACGCCACTTAAACGTAATAGCAAGTGGCCATGGACTCCATTAGCACTTAGCTTGGCGTTAGAAAACACAACTTCACCTTCACTTCACCCTAAAGAAGTTTGAATAACACAACGGAATCACATTTTTCATCTGATTGAATCGCCGATCAAATACACAGAGCACTATTTTCGACACCCCGTCATACCATTGAGTTTCTGCTTACCTCTTAATGATGCCGATGCCTCTACAAACTCGTACCATGGATTTGACGATTGATCCTGTGCGAAAGGAGAATGTACGATCATAAGGGGTCATTCTTTCACGCGAATGGCTCAAGGGTAACACATGATACAGGCCCGGGTTGCAGGTTGCAAATTGGAGCCCTACTTCTCCAACTTCGAACCTGTTCAATCCACGGAGAGTTATTTCAAAGGTGTGCTGAAAGCCGTGCAAACCTACCAAAGAACAAGGTCTTCAAAGAACCTACCTCTTTGTTTCTCCCGTTCACTGCCCACTCAGTTAAGAGTCCTCTCTTATCTTATGAAGGTTGACCTTTTCTATCTCAAGCTAATTTTTCATTCACTGATTTCTCATTCACCGGCTTTCAAACACTAATATTAACGACGTGCATCCTGGCATACATCTATTCTTAGATTACTTACGCTGACCTTATTTGGCAGTAGTTTTACAGGCTCCATCTCATATGCCTTTATCTATCGGGAACTCGGACCCTCCCAGTCACATGTTTTCTAGCCAGCTAATAGCAAGTCAGCAAAGAGGAGCATTTTGCAAGCATCGTTTGAGACATAAGAATTTTTAACACACTGTTTTCAAGCCTCATTCACTGTTTTTCACGCCATGGACAAGTCAGAGTCCAACTCCAGCTCTCACTCAATTACCGACAGCGGTGAGTCATGTTTTCTAGTAGATACTGGTTCTAGTAGTCATTAGCACGCTACTCTTCGGCTTATCTACACGTGACAGGAAGACTCGCAAGCAGGCGTAGCCTGTGTTATCGTTTATATTTATCCTGTCGGGCTGCACCTAGCGTGCTACTAGGGAGCTTTTAGTTTTATGCTATGCATATTTTAGTTCATTTGCTCACTTATACCTCAGGCTCACGATAACTGGTCTTAGTGAGTATAGATTATCTACACGTGACAGGAAGACGCGCAAGCAGGCGTAGCCTGTGTTATCGTTTATATTTATCCTGTCGGGCTGCACCTAGCG
>REGM01000037.1:967960-1005404 GCA_004194415.1 Aurelia aurita
TGGTCCCGGACGCGGGACTGCGAGGAGCTCCCACGGGAAATGGACATACAAGAATTAAAGCTCCGAAATGTCTCCCGTGGGTTTCTAGCTGAGGAGTTGCCATGACAACAAATAAACTGTTACATCAACTCAGAAGAATGGGACTTACACATCATCCCATCGCCCCACATGCCTGCACACGAGCACACAAACAGCCAAATGGATTGGGACTGGTCAACCATTCAAGAGGAAGGTACTACTCTTTCTATCTATATTATGTTTTATTATCTGTTGTCTATCACGTTTATATTGTTACATTTTATTTTCATACTCCCCCTGTCCTGTCCAAAAACTTTTCTTCAAGGAGAGAAGTGTACGGAACTTACAGATGAGTGGTGGTGCTTCCCAGCGGGCCGCCTAGGACTGAAACCCACAACCTTGTGCACAGAAAGCGAGAACGCTAATAACTAAGCTGACCTACATTTCACAGTATACCATGGTGCATGTACAAATTATTTGCATGTAAGAAATACATACCTCCTTCATATTCAGGTCTCCTTCTTTTACGTACTGCAATTAGAAAGAAAATCAAACCAAGTTGTCAGTGTTGTAATTTTCGAAAGGGGGTGGGGGGTGGACATACACAGACTGCTATATGCCCTTGACGGGTGTGTTTTCAAGAGAAAAACTTTTACAACAGAATTTGGTAAAGTTCTTTTAAACATTAATCTGAAATGAGAAATTCCACGAAATATATTGATAAAAGGGGCATGAAGTCATCATGTGGGTAGGTAGGTTTTCCAAACCTTGAGTGCACAACCCTGTAAAAACGTGGATCGAGTACATGTGGATCGAGTACTTTCTACAGACTCATTGTTAGTGTTAAAATAGTTATTTCCATAGTCGGTATAGCCTGATTGAGGAAAGGGGCACGTGACTTGAAAGGTCCTCGAAGTTCTTACTAGGCGCCCTAACCTATTAACTTGATTAAGATTGGAAGTAACATTATAAAGCTGGAATATCAAATTGTGTTAATGTTGATATTTTTACAGTATCCCTTGTATTTTGTTAATAACTTGAGTATGATTATAAGGAAATAGAATAGAACCCTTCCCCGGACAAGTTTAGGCAGTTGAGAACGGCCAACGGTAGCAATTTGTTCGTTCAAGGTTTCTGAGTTGATTACAGATTCGAACAGGTGTCGCAATAAACAAGTTGTATTATTCATAAAGGCTAACAGGAAAGTAACGGAGTATAGAATAAATAATGCTCTTTTATTCACTTTGAACGGGCACAGCGTTGGCAAGATCAAGTCAAGAAGGTAAGGTTCCACATTTTCGATTGTTCCCTATTCGCCGGTTTTGTAAACTAAATTAATGTTTCCTGATTATCTGAATTCAAAAAACTTTTTTTAATGTACTGTTGATTTTATCGTTACAAGAATCTAAACATTGAGGAGGAAACATCATAGGCGTCAAATATTTAAAAAAGATTGCACAAATGGTTAATGCATCTTTCGTTTGAATTAATGGCTTGCAGGAGCTTCAGGTACTTCGCTATAATTGTATTTTGATAATTTTTGATACCTTAATTATTTTTTAAAGATTCGACGCCTACGCTGGAGGAACCTATCCACAAGAATATAATCTTCACCAAATCATAGAATAGTATTGACAACGGCATAAGTGCCAATCCTCCACAATTTCAAATAATATTTTTTGGGGTAAAGTAGCATTAATACGCTATTCCTGAACGTGAAAGGTCAATTGTTATCCCATGAAGTAAACATGTAAAACTTCAAGGAGTAAATATTGATAAAACACTCAAGTTTGAAGAGCTATGTAGCAGGTGGATGTGAAAGAGAACGTGAAAGAGTCAGAAGAAAGGAAACACCAAAAAGAGAACGCATTCGGTAGTTTTAGATACCAACTATCAAGAAGTCTTCCAATTGTCCAAAGCTGGTTCTTTGATACAAGACAAATTAACGAATATTTAATGAATTTGTCGGGAGCAACAGAGGCGTCGAATGTTTAAAAAGCTGGTGTAAATAGTTATTACATTTGTCACTAGATTGAAAAGAACTTTATGTAATTGACCGTAATTTCGGAATATCGATGTTTCATATCATTATCGCTGCTGTATAATTTATGGCTGTACATTTCGGCAAAGACACAGATATTTTCTAACGTTACCCGTTAAAACTGAAAGGCGCCGAGAATAAACACAACACTTCAACGACCTGCAACCAACCGTTGCATTCATGTTTATATTGGTGTATCGACCTTTACCAGCATTGTTTCAAGGTACTTAAATTTTCTAAAAATAGGGCATAGGATTGATTTTTGAAAACAAATAGAAGCTTAGCAATTTAAGGGTAACTTTAACGGACGAGAAAGAAAAATTTACAAAGTTCAAAAATGTCAAAAATTCACTTTGAAGCTACTTTTGGATTTTCTTTATAGGCAAATATATCAAGATCAGAGAAAGCCATTTGAATAGAAATGGTTGCCTTACCGGGTGACCAAAAAAGCTTCACGAGCTTTATCGTTCCACGAGCTAAACCAAAAGTTATCAACAAAAAAATCGCATCAGAATTAAGTCAGAAGGTCAAACTATTTTTGACATGTTTCACGGTCAGTTCACGCAAAGAGTCATTTGCGAAAGTACGGTTTCCAAATACAACAATTTTTTCACTTTTCAGTCAAAGTTGAATTAAAGCAACGTTTTCTATTCCAAATTTCTTGAGATGAAACAAAGCTGAAATTGACTTAAGAACGTAAAGTTCTGAAAAGGAGCAGAGATAAGTCTTTTTGCAAACAACAGTTTTCCTCAGACAACTTCCAATCTATGTATACGCTCAACCTTAACTAAATGTGGACTGGACAAAAATGCCAATTATCTCACTCTGAATGAGAACTGTAGGATTCAAAATTTATTTTAAACGCATTTTTGTGAGAGTGGTTGTATCTTACAATGACCATGTAGCATCAAAAGATAGCCAAACTATTCACCTAAATAGTGATACAACGCATGTGTCAATAACTGTTGATTTCAGGAAGCGAGGTGCAATGTGGCTTCACTCGATTGCTTCACCTAAAGACGACGATTGCCTCACTAAACGAGGGATTAGAACATTATAGTCGCAGTTGCTTTTTCAAAGGGTAGATAACAAAGTACAATCTGAAAGGATAGATAAATCCTTCGATTAAACAATGATACAAACACAGGGGGGGGTACTCCCTAACTTTCAATACGGGGGGGGGTCCGTGCCAATATTTGGGGTCTGAAATCTTAAATTGAATCAATATTTGGGGTCTGTGAACAACAACATAAAGATAATTTAATATTTGGGGTCCATGAATCTGAAAAAAGGGAGAATCGTGAAATTTGGCGCGATTCAATACAGTGTTAGATTCAATCATTTGTATGCCCCGTACTTTAGTGTTCATCCGTTAATATATGATGCAATAAATAACCATATTTGGGGTCCATGACTAAGAATAAAAAATAAAAAACAATATTTGGGGTCTCCAAAACATTAGAATCAATATTTAGGGGTCAGAAAAGAAGTACTGGCATGGACCCCCCGTAATGAAAGTTTGGGAGTACCCCCCCTGGGGATACAAACCGTATGTCAATAACTATTAGTTGAGGAAGCTGGGGGTGATATACCTATTAAGTTACTTTAGGGCCAGCCATTATTTGGAAAAATTGGTCATACCACGTAAAGTTTAGGGCGATTGCTTAGAAGCTGTTTATGAGAAGGTTCAAAATGCACTTTTGGATGATATCAAAAACATTATCTATCCTCTTAGAAATGCAAATTAACGACTTGACAAGTAATGCCAAGGAGATATCAGGAGCCAAAAAAATTACTGCCTGTAAACTAGGCAAAATAATAAAAACCACCAGGTGACAGATTAAGAAGTTAAAGATTTCCAGAAATCAACAAAAATTGATTCTGTTACCGATCTAAATAGTTCCTTTCTCAGCTTGTGTGTCAAAGATCAAATTAATTTCTGGGATTATTTTCATTATTTCCCAAAGGTACCATAAGATCGTAGCTTGAACAAACATATTTGAGCTATAGTATTGTTTTCGCAAAAATACTATATGTTGCAACATTACATAAAATTTGAATCCTAAATCATTAAAAAACTAAAAGCAAAGAACAGGCATAAGCAAAAAAACTGAGTGGTTAGATAAGCTAAAAATTCAATTTTATAATCAATTATAGCAGTTTCAGAGAAAGCATCAAACCACGCTGCTCTCAAACGCAGAAATTCCCCCATATAGACTTATTATAGTCTTATTACATTAGCAGTTACATATAGGCTGTGTCATACCACAGGCGGTCCAGGCGTATCCCCTAACGAGTTCCCTAGTTTTCGTTGTAACACCAACAGCTCGACAGCAACGATGACGTAATCCGATCTCGAATTACACAGGTGTTGTTTTCATAATCCGGATCACAGAGAAGCAAAGAAACGAAAACTAGGGAACTCGCTAGGAGATGCGCCTGGACCCCATGTGGTGATATCTCTGAATAAATAGGTTCCTTGACAAAAGACATTTTCAAGATCGCCAATATAATCTAATTTTGATGATTTTTGGTGGATTTTCACTTTTTTGGGACACCCGGCAGAGATAGGGCAATAAGAAATAATTTTATTGAGTTAAAGGGAATCGACACCGGCAAATTGGTCTTACACTAAATCTATTTTGAGTGTGTATTGAAATTGGCACGTGCACGAACCAAGGAAACAAAGCGTGCATGGGTATTTTCGAGGGTATTTCTTCAGTCTGGTACCCTGACGTCATTTTCGACCAGGGGACTGGGATCCTCACGCGAACGCGGTCAAGTTGACGCAGGGAACCAGGCTGGTATTTCTTTGTTGCGCGCGATGAAGGAGCGTGTTTACTAATAGGGAGCTCTTGCATTTTCCCTTGCTATATACGCATATTTGTTTTGTTTATCGCTTCAATACCGCTGGTATAAGTTACCGCAGTTATTTTCCTTTCCATATATTGTTTCTTGCTTGAAAAGAAATAACGTCAATGTACATCTCATGAAAGATAGCAATTAGCGGTGTTTCCTTGATATGACATTGCTTTCAATTTCAATATCTCGCCCTATTCAATTCTTTATCAAATTACAAATACAATCAATGAACTGAACGGAACGGAACTGCAATGTTTAAAGTTGTTTGTTATTCAATTTGAAAATAGTCATGTGATTTCAATCAACGTCTGGAAATACAACAGCATAAAAAGTTAGTTTATAGAAGTTCTTTGGTTCAGGTCCCAAATCGGACCATTTAATAACGTCTAGTTACAGCTTTCACTTCATGTTTTTCAGTGAATCAGCCAAAGGGCATGAGGGGCAAATCGCAGGTTTTCTATGCACACCTTCCTTAATAAAATTGCAGACAAGTCCCAATAACTCAAAAAACCACAAGAGTTTCGCAATAAAATTACGAAGAATCACGAAAATCGCTGGAAGTCACAAGGATTTGAAAAGTCCCACAACCACGTTTCTATTTTGAAACATTAGTTCGATTTTAACCAGTCTTCTCTAAAGGATTTCTGGTCATCTTCTATTTCTGCATATAGGATTTCTGGCACACATCGTGAGGCATATCTCTACTTAAAACTTAGAAACAGGATGCGCGCACTCATTAACGATTCGTTACTTCTAGTTCTATTTATAGACGGACGTATTTACCGGGGCATATTGCCTTTAATTTAATATTGTGTTTATATTATTGTATTTGCGAAAAAAATATGAATAGTGTTTTATTTCTACAGATGGCTGGATTCTGCCACATCGTCTTCCTTTTGGCGTTGATATTTGATGGTTCACAAGCTGCCAATGTGAAACTTCTTGAAAACATCGCTGCAAAGTTTCAATTTACTAACACAGCTTTGGGAACGTTTTCCAGATCGAAGATTGTCAATGCTGTTTCAAGGCAAATGAGAGGAGAGAACGCGGAGAGTGTGCAGGAAGGTTTAAACCAAGCAATCGTCACCCTCGCAGTGCTTGATGTAGGCGGAGGAGCCCTTGTACCATTGGCGGACAAACTCATTGACACTGTCACAACAGATCGGGCTTTTACAAATGTTGCTAACGCTATGAAACAATATGGTGACCCTATGGTAAGCAAATTAGACGACTTGAGAAACCTCGATGATCAAGGCCTGAAAGACTTGCTGAAGGCAAAGAAGATTAAGGCTATCAGACTATTTGACGCTAATGTCAATAGACTTAGCACGACACATGGAGCGCTTAAGCATATAAAAAAGGCACAAAGGTGGCTCAAAGTGAAGAGTGCCGGAAAAGTTCTTGGTCCTCTGTTTGACATGATCAGTATTGGTGTCAATGGTTGGGCATTAGGAACTGCAATTCGTGATTGCGTAGCAGATGCAGAGGCATGCAATCCAGCATCTATGACGGCAGCATCATTAAGTATTGCCTCAGGATTGGTCGGTGTTGGCACTTTTATTGCCTGTCTTATGGTCGGTGCATCTGTGGCATCAGTCGTGGGTCCAGTAGGAGCGATAGTGGGTTTGGCACTTGCAATAACAGCTACTTTGATTGAATTATTTTGGAAGCCAGGACCAACCCAGGCACAGCTCGATCGACTTATGAAGGAAGGATTGATGAGAGAACTCGATAGAATATCAAGGCTTCAATTGTACAATGCCAACAAATTCCTTACTGAAAACGACGTTGAGAGGAGTGATCTATATGTCATTAACCAAGGACATTTACCAAAATGGTTTTCGCAGCATTCCAATGCCGTTAAATTCGGCAAAATTGCAGCCAACAAACCCCGAAAAAAGAGGCCATTAATCCAAAGCTGTTCAAAACCCATTTTTGGTAACGCGTTAGGGCATCCTAATGGCTACGGTAACAAGCGTTTTTGCCCCTATCTGGTAGATGGCGAGGAGTTGCGTACGACACGTACAAGCAGGCCTTTGGGTTATGGATTTTATGGCTTCACAAAAAGTGCTAGAACATACTTTAAACAAGGACCTTCGACCATTGAACGCAACAATCCACCAGACCCACCATATGGAGGTACAATGCTCCTAGTTGGCACTGATCAAGTACAACCCAGTAAACTGGCAAAGTACAAGAACATGCAGGCGAATCTCAGAGGTCTGGATATAGATACGGGTGCAAAGAACGGAGCAGCTGNTTTTGCCCCTATCTGGTAGATGGCGAGGAGTTGCGTACGACACGTACAAGCAGGCCTTTGGGTTATGGATTTTATGGCTTCACAAAAAGTGCTAGAACATACTTTAAACAAGGACCTTCGACCATTGAACGCAACAATCCACCAGACCCACCATATGGAGGTACAATGCTCCTAGTTGGCACTGATCAAGTACAACCCAGTAAACTGGCAAAGTACAAGAACATGCAGGCGAATCTCAGAGGTCTGGATATAGATACGGGTGCAAAGAACGGAGCAGCTGGAAATTTCGATGATCTTATTGCAATTGCGGACATGCACACTTTGGATCGAGGTGAAACCATAGAAGTCAGAATGGGATCTGGGAATGACGCGCTGAATATTGATGGGAGACTTGGATCATTCAGTGCAAGCAACGTGCTTAATGCTGATTTGGGAACAACTGGACATAACACTCTTTCGTTCGATGCAATAGCAGTTGATTCTCCGATTAAAGGCGTTGAGTATAATGCAAAAGATGGTGTTCTTCATTTCAAGCATGATACCAATCAAAAGCAAAGGGTTGGGGTAGTGAGAAATGTCGAAATCTTTGCAGCTTCTCCATTCAATGATGACATCAAGATGTATGCAGGGAAACCGGGTGAAGGAGGCTTTGACTTTACTGTCTTCAAATTTAAAGGCAAGGGCACATATGAGATAAACATTGTTGATCTAGCAAGCCAATCAGAAGTGAGACACTTTAAGATTGTTGACAGCACAGACAATAGAAGAGATGCGAACGATTGCGCAGATCATGTTCCTCTTCTAAAACTCATCAATTTCGACGCAAGTGCAGTGGCAAATGATGTTTTGTATAAGAATGACCGGATAAAGGTGTACGGAAAACGAGCCAGCAAAAAGCGATCATACCTCAACAAGTTTTCAGCACCGGCGACAGCAAATAAATCAGATAAGCGAACGGCGCGGTGCAGTGGGGAGCCAACTGATGGGAGCCATCCAGAAGGTGGCAAAAATGGGAAAGTTCTCCTTGCAACGATAGCGTTCTATTCCAAGTGCCCTATTGAGATTCAAACAACGAATGTAGGAGGCTCGTGCATGATGACACCAAAAAAGAAAACCGAGCTTGATTTAGCATTCTTTCAAGGAAAGAAATTGTTCTCTGATTTTTCTACAAATGTCGGTGCCACAAATGGTGCAGACCACTGCTACTTGAAGTGTCCTTCCGGGACAGTTACTACAGAGACATGGATCAATTTAAGTGATGGCTCAAGAGATAAGGTCATCATTAGCAGTGAGCTCTTTCTTGATCCCTGTGGCATAGACGGCGAAACAGTAAAAGTAACGATGCAACGATACAGAGTAAACAATTGGCTTTTTGTGGTCGAAGGAAACGAGGATAAATTTGGTGCAAATGGAAAAATTCATGGTTTCCATGGAGTCGAGCAGATCATAAATGAATACGGAGATTTGGTGATTGATATGAAAAATGCAAAGCAAAATCGGTTTGATTTGTATGCTGAGTACTCGAGAGCAACGATGCAGAGAATTGCCTCCATAGCAGGGCATGAGCGCACACCTGAGGTCAAGAATTCTCTGTTGCAGTGCATGAAAGAAGAAAGTGAGATGTCCGCTGAGGAGAAAGAAATATGTTTGGACATTTCGTCTGACTGATTATTGAATTTTTATGGATAACTCGAGAAAAAAATAAAAGCGTCTGCAATTTGAAACATTTAACAGAAATTTGTTTCAACAATTTTATTACAGCTTGAATGAAAATCCAAGAACAATTATCCCAGAAATCATGTTGATAGACTGATTGATAGATTGATAGATTCTGCATTTTCATTTCCAAGGTAACCATGACCTTGCTGGTACATTATTGACCACAATTACTCAATCCTTTTCATGTCTCGAAATGGACCCATCCGTCATATTACAGGTAATGAGATTGTGCTCTGATAAGCCAAAAGATAGGGAGACTTTGATCCATAGGGAGACTTTGATCCAGAGGGTGACTTTGATCATTCAGCCCTTTAATAACTTTAATCTCCTCTATGACAAACCAGCCACTATTAGGAGGCCATTGATCAAAGGAGGTCCAAACTGGTATTTACAAATTTGTTTACACTTTGGCGACGGAGCCCCTTTAAGCAAACATGTTTACCAAATAGAATGATAATTCAAAGCAGTCCTCGTGGACTGACGGTGCTACAGCTTTTAAAAAATTCAAAAGGAAAATGAAACGAATGAAAATAAGAATAAGGTACAAAATAGGATATTACCTGACCAACTTTTTCCAAAATGAACGAGTCGTTTCCATCTTTCTGCAAAAAGACAAAACAAGTTGAAACAAAACATCTATACTAAGCAGGGCTGCGTAAAAAAATTGTGTGACTAAAAACACATTTTGCACCAATCTATTTCTTGCATACAGACCAATTGGATTTCGAAAGGTCATCTACGAGAAGCAGCTAAAGAAGTGATTCTCTCTTCAGCCTAGTTCATATGAGGTGGGCCAGCTCACCTACCTGGGTGGAATACCTTATTCAGTTGCGATGATTTCCACCTCGTATTCAAATGATGAATTTCAGAGAGGCACAGTCGGCCAGACAATTCATCTGAATCCAATTGCGTCCCATTGTTACTAGCTTCACGCTTCCGTACAGTTGACAAATTCATCCCACCTTGCCGGGCTGGCTCACTGAATCATATTCATATGAGAAATTTCTATCCCATTTGAGTAAGATCCCACAATCTCTTCAGTGAGATGTCATTCAACCGGGATGGCCTACCTCTCATAGGAACACAACTGTCTTTCCCAATAGAGATGACAATGTAGGCGAAATCTCACTGAAGTGAGCTCCCCACTCAGGTGAGCTGGCCAACCTCGTATGAACAGAGCTTTAAAGGGAATAGGCACAGGTAAATAGAAGTTGCTTATAAATAGGCTAAGAACTACCTACATAAAATTCTGTGTTAAATAAACTAAAATGCCAAGATTGAAAACACTAAACGTATCGGGCATAACCCTTCATCAGTAGTGATGAAAAATAGAACGCACAGGGCAGTTAAGCTGAAGAGATCGAAAACTCGAAAGATCGAGAACTGTAGAACGTCCAATAGAATTTGACGCAGCAGAGAGAAGAGTAACCTTGAGGTAGCTAGGAAGGAGGACAATTTCATTTTAAAATATTTATACAAGTTATAAGTATTGCACCATAAATCAGCAACCACTTGTCTGATTGGCTAAAAAGGTCTCCAACTAAGTTAAAGCCTATCCTATGCAACTATATCAAATGTCTGATCCCCTCGCTGGAATTTACACTCTAGTACGACCATATGGACATGCAAATCTTGCAAATGAAGTTCTGTTGCAAATCTTATTGTACGGAGATAAGAATTTTCCAAATGAACTGAATAGAAGCATCCTTGAGTTAACTATACGTTTCATACACAGTACTGGTCGCTTTGAATAAATTATCTCGCCCCCATCCCCCCTAGTAAGCCGCCAATTATTTAGTTAACTATTATATCTAAAGTCTATCTCAAATTATAAATGAGGTGAGATTTGTAATAGCGCAAAATTACTCATAACTCCAGCAAATATCTTGTTTGGTGATAATCGCGGACATTTTCACCTGATATCTAATTTGAGACAGAGTGTAGTGTTTTTTGCTTGGTTTTTTGTTTTCTATCTTGTTGTTTTCTTTGATTATTCATATGTAGGTCGTCTTAGTTTTGTGTGATGCCACGGAGTAGTCATAGTTTTTTGCACCCAGTGGCATAGTCCTTGTAGTATCGTTAAGTATTTTGTAAGTAGTGTAGCAAGTAAATTTGTATTGTAAATTTTTAGTGGAATGTAAAAAAAAAAAAAAACTATATCAAAAGTGGGACAATAGAAGTTACAGCTCGCCCGCAGCAGCCACACAAATGAGGCGCAATTTGCTGGGGCACCTTGTAGAATACCCGACATCTTTTGTGAATTATTTCATTATCTTACAGTCAGGGCCGCGGAGGGGATTTATGGGCCCCGGGTCAGAATGAAACATGGGCTCCTTGCAACCTAAAGTATGGAAGGTACGCCGAAGCAGTACACTTGCGCCAGGGGCGCACTCATTTATGGGGTCCGGGGGCATGCTCCCACGGAAAATTTTAAAACTAAGGTAGCTAGATTCGCTCTGGTAGTTATTTTACGCCTCTAAATACAATTATAATATAATCGAAATAGCCAGTGGTTATGCATGAGAATCATAATATCATAAGCTAAAAGTCTTTATTTACTCAAATTTTTCTTTAATCTTAAAACTGAAAAATTCTAAATTTACTGAATTTCATCGTCAGAAATAATTTCATTTCATTTTTAATTTTAAAATATTTATACAGGTTATAAGTTTCATATCAAGATATGTTTTCAAACCGACCTGTTTAAATGAAAGCACTAAACAAAGAACAAAAGAAATTAAAATACCTAATTTACACTATAAGATAATACAAAGTCTATGAAAAAGAACGTAAAAATGAAATTAAAGTTGCACCCCCTTCTATAGTTGTTCTTTGAAGATTTTCAGGGAGGGTGCCAATTATGTCTCTCTTTCTAGCCTGTTCCAGAGTTTTGCACTGCGATGAGAAAAAGCCGTTTGGCAATTGATCGTTTTCAGTAACGGTATCCTAACTTCAGTTTCTGATGAGCGCAGAAACCGTTCTCTGTTATCTGAACATTTTATGAATAATTTTCTCAAGTAGTCTGGGGCAAGTTAATTCAAAGACTGGTAAGTCAGCGTGGCGGTCTCATTTCTTACAAGATTACTGATAGTTGACCAGCCAAGATTTTGAATTAGCGGAGCAGCAGAAGCATCGTATCGGCTGTTTGTTACAATTGTTGCAGCTCTATTTTGAATTTTTTGCAAGACGCTAATTTTTTATTCACTACAGCAGCCCCAAACGGAGCAACAGTAACTCAAATGGGGCTCAACAATTCCTCTATACATTTTGTTGATTACGTCAGATGGAAGATATTTCTTAGAATACTTAATAAGTCCAAGGGTTCGATTAGCCTTGGTCTTGATAGTATCGGTATGTTTGTCCCATTTTAGTTGACTGTCTATCTAAACACCTAAATACTTTGTATTGGTAATACGGATGTTTGGACCAGAACCTATAATAAGTTACTGCGTTTTCACAACGTTTAGGGAAAGTTTGTTTGCATGCAGCCAATCCTGTAGCTTCAAAAGATCTAAGTTTAGGTCATTCTTTAGGTCATCAATGCTTTTTTAAGAGAGGGAAATTGCCATGTCATCAGCATATATGCTGACATGAGATTTTTGAAGGGAAAAAGGCAGATCATTGATGTAAATCAGAAATAAGAGTGGCCCAAGACAAGAGCCTTGAAGAACTCCACAATTTATTCCCTTCACATCAGAGGAAGTGCCATCTATCCTGCAGAATTGTTTACGATTATCCAAGTATGATCTAAACCAGTCATGTTCGAGACCAGTCACTCCATACATTTTCAATTTTTTTAGCAGGATTTCATGATCAACCGTGTCAAAGGCCTTCTTCAGGTCAATGAAAATTAGACCAGTGTATTTTCCTTTAACTGTATTCAGGTACCAATCATTGGTCTTGGCCATAAGGGCTGTGGCAACCGAGTGTAAGAGTCTAAAACCAGACTGATGCTCGTATAGTGATTTATTTGCGTCCAGGTATTCATAAAACTGATTAAAAATTAACTTCTCAACTAGCCTAGATATGAAAGGAAGAACTGATATTGGCCTATAGTTCGACCTGTCATCCCCCTTGCGCCACTTTTGAAAATGGGTGCAATACGCGCTATTTTCCAGTCCTCCGGAAATTTTCCCGTGAACAACGATTTATTGAAAAGATCAAACAAGGACCCACCAACAACTGGCAAAGCAATCTTCAAATAAATGCTCGCAACGCCATCGTGGCCTGAACCATGGGATGTTTTCATCTTACTCAAAGTTGACGATAATTGATCTCTCATGATGGCAGAAAAAGAGAAACTTAGATGATGACGCCTTTTTACTAGCAAAAAAGATGACGCTAGTAAAAATGCCTACGGAAAAGAAAACTGTTTGTTGAGTCCATTGGGAAAAAGAGTACCAAGCTTAAAAATTAAAAGTTTCTCTAATGTTTTTCTCTGTTTATTGCAATTAGGCGCCACTGTTAAGCCAAGTATCGACATGTCCGATTTTGAATGATCTGAAAGGTTGAAATGTCTCGACACATTGCTATCTGCATTATCAGCACGTTCTTCATTTTCATGTACTTAGTGCTCCATGTTTCGCAAATGCTCCCCAAAACGATTGTTTATCTGGCAGCAAGTTTTCCCAATATACAGCATTCCGCATCTCGTTGATTTTATGCAGTATATAAGGCAGGTTAATGAGCATGTGAAACTGTGACGAATTGTAAAATTTGAACGGCTTGTGGCTATGGTGTCTGGATTCACCTAATGGCAAGTACGGCAGTTGGAACGTCCACAAGCAGATGTACCCGGAGCGTTGTCTTCTTTTGGCAAACGGGATTTCACAAGTATTTCACGGAGATTAGTGTCACGTCGAAAGGCCATGGGAGGGGGTGCTGTGAAGATTTTCTTTGTATTTTGGTCATCTTGCAGGATCTTGAAGTTGTCGTATATGATCTTCTTAACAGGCAAAAAGAGAGGATGGCAAGTCAGTGTTAAAGGGATTCTTTCATTGTTTCTTCATTTATTCTTAACTTTAAGTGCATGAGGTCGGGAAATATTGGTGATACGTTTGAGTGCTGAATTGATCACGTGAGAAGGGTAGCCATTGTTCTTGAAAAAGGTGCACATTTCTTTAGCTTTATTTTTGAAATCAAGATCATTGGAACACAGACGTCGCAGGCGAAGAAGCTGAGAGTATGGAATTGCATTCTTTGTTTTATCCGGATGTGATGATTCGTAATTTAAAAGCTGTGTGAGTCGGTTTCTTTGTGATGGATTGATGTAGAAGAACCACCTACACACCTCGTATGAAAAGAACCTTAAAGGGAATAGGCACCGGTAAATAGAAGTTGCATATAAATAGGCTAAGAACCACACCTACACACCGATTGTTTCCTTAGCTACATAATGAAACTACTCGTTGCAAAACTACGAATTACAATAGGCTATTTCTAACTGTCTAGGCCCCTTGAGTCCACGTCAGCCTTAGCTATGCCTATTCCCATTAATTTTTAAAGGGAAAACCAAAGTTTTCCACATTCTCTTCTGCCAATATTTTGCTAAACATGCATATTTTTGTGTATATTTCACATTGAGCTCTTTGGCAAAATCTTTCATATGTCGATTGAATTGATTCTCTGACCCGTTTAAACGAGCAAAATGGGATCTATCCCAAAAATGTTGCAGGCGTTTACACGGGATCGGACCCAAATGGATCCGCTTTGATTTCCATCTACGTAGTACAACGCAAAAAATGCGCTTTGTTTCCACCTCTTTGTCTAAAAAAACAAAGAGCGCAGAAATAAAGGAATTCAAAGCTAAACAAACGCTGAGAAACAAAGGGATTGGCACCATTTCCTATCCGTACCAATTTGGGATCGATCCCATCATTTGCACCCGTTTACACGAGACGGGATCGAACCCAAATTGGCACGGATAGCTGTTATTGGCATCTTTTGCACATCTGTCATGAAGTGCAGGTTGATACGAATCTTACCTTGACAAGCTGCGTTTGTAGAAATGCAAGAATGTATGCGTACTCATCTTGACTAAACTGAAAACAAAATATTGTATCCTTAACAAGTTGGTCGTTGAGAAGTGGGAGCAGAATCTTTTCGCATTCCCCTCTATCCTCACCATTCCACTAGACTTGGTCAAAAAGAGAGGACACTTTTGCATCGTTCGGTTGCTTTGAAAAAAATTTTTCTCCTGTTTTGAAGCCTCTGTGAGATCAGGAAATGCTTGAAAATCGCGAATAATTCTGCGAGTAACTTCGCGAAAAACCAAATATATTGGTAAAATATGCGTGAGCACTGAGACTATGTAATAGGAACATAAATGGTGCATGGCATTCGTTTGCTCTTTCTTTAAACTACCGGCTAAAGGTTTCATAGACGATCAATATACCCAAACCCAAACCCTAGGCTGAAAGATCAATTATGCTCTAGCCCCAACCCTAGGCTGAAAGATTAATTATGCTCTAACCCCAACCCTAGGCTGAAAGATTAATTATGCTCTAACCCTAACCCTAGGCTGAACATGGATCTTGCACGACCCCAGTACAGAACATCGCGAGAATCACTCGACGAAAATAGCAAACATTTTAATTTTAGAAACATGAAAGAAAAAGATTACAACATTTATTGATACCTCCTTGAATAGTGTTGGTATTGGCTCGTCTGATATGCGGTACATCACTACAAACGAAGAAAAGACATGAAGCATGGAGCTTCGTTGAATCACAGATGGCAATAGAAGATAAAACATACAAGAATCTTACTCAACCCACTAACATAATGAACCAAGCTACGATTATTGCCAAGACTCTTTTAGCAATAGACCAAAATCTTTGTCTTGATTAGATAGTTAATTTCTTCCGACAAAAACGTTGATTTCTATGGAAACAACACAGATTTAGTTTTTCGGACTAGGTCTTGATGGCATAGATGGGAAAATGCTGGGAAGCAATATGATTCATACCTTTCTCATTATGTGTTCTGTAACCTTTGGCTAGGATTTTAGGCTTTTGTCGCTTGGAATCGCCCGGAATTTTGCTGTTATGCTTCCAGGGATGACCCTTTCATCCTCCGAAAAGGATAACACCTGCTAAAGCATGTAAAAGTCATTGCTGTAAGGCAGAAATATTAGGAAAATTTGGTCGTGATTTTAGGCCTGCTTTGAAAGTTTCTTGAAGGGGCTTTCTTGAGAAAATCCCTCATAATTTCAGACTGGAGTGGCTGATTTCAGTCACGTAAATTTTAAAATTCATTAGAAAATGTCCACTATTGAATAATATACTTGCCAATATTTTTTTGGAAACTATGAAGTAGCACATGCAGCAAACATGTTGTAAATACTGATACCATTATTTAAAGTGCATCAAATGATTTAACATCCTCCGAATTTTGACGACTTCCTTAATTCATTTAAAACGAATAAAATCAGTTGACTGTTTCTTAGAATTTGACCCCGTACACTTTGTCATACAGTGTGTTCTTAACTTTTGAATATCCAGGTCATAGTTTCTTATGGCTCCTGTAAAAAAATGATAAATGTCAATTTACAAAGACGCATCAGTATACTTTTTCGTAACACTATATAAAAGAATTGATATTGTCATACCTCCTGAAACCCATTTGAAGAATGCTCTGAAACTCTTGAGATCTCTATCGATGACACTGAAAAATACCAAAGCACAAGAAGAGATCAAGCTTGTCAGCTTCAAGTAAAAAGACTAATTATACTTAACATTAGAGGATATTTAGTTTTGACTGAGTTATGTGTTTTCACCGCAAGACTTTTTAAACCTACGATATTTTAACTCTTTTCGTAAATTTGTATGGACATTGATAATATTTATTTTTATAGTTCTAGATTAGACTCTTCATTTAAAGCATTTGAAATGATATATTTGTAGGAGGAGATCCAGGTCCACGTCAGCACTTGTGCTGCCTATTTTAGCAACCTGCCTAAAGTAAATGATGAATGCATGTATGTATGTATGTAAGCTTGAATTGGTGATGGCAAGGCTGAACTTAAGAACCGAAATACCAGCTACATTCTTGCACGAAAGAAATACTTGAAAACTGGATAAATGGTTGTATCAGTTTTCTTTAAACTGGATGGCTTGAAAGAACTTTAGGGACTTTACTGTAATTCTACTGTAATCTTTTTCCATATCTTGCTTGTTTTAAAAATCACAGTGCTTTCTCTTTAACGCTAGCATTCAAGCAAGGTTTTGAAAAAATAAAAGCATTGTAACTTCAAAATTGATGGTGGCAAACTGGTAGAATTTTTAAAGAAGATCATACTTTATCAAGGTCATTAATATGGTGGTATTATTCTGGTTCACGATTAAGAATTTGATGACGTCACTACCTACAAATATTTCAAATATAGCAACCGATGTAATAATCAACAGTAGAATTACAGAGAAGTACCCAAAATCCCTTTTAACCAATTCAATTCAACGAAAATGCTATAACCGTTTATACCAACCGCTTTTAAAGATTTGGAGCCTATGCTACCAGGGTAAGCCACACAAATGCATCCACTCTTTCAAAAATCATACCACAAAAACTATAACACCGATTTGAAAAATTAAAAATCCGTTGGCTAGCTGAGGGCTTAATTTAATTTCGAGAAATTATTCATAATTTACAATGCATCATCTTAATCTCAAATAAAGAAGTATCGAAAAGTAGATGCAGGTGGCCTTGCATAAAACTGTAAATGAGTGGCTCCATTTGATCCATCTTTCAACGATTAAAATGGTAAAATAAGGTTTTTCTTAGCTAAGGCATTGCTTTCTAATGATACGGAAATGTAATTATGCTAGGCATCAAAAAGTGACAATCTACATGATAGTGAACAGGCCATTTTTAGCTGTTTTGGGGCATATCGAGATATAACTTTGGCTAATTCCTAATTTCAGAAGGAAAGAATGAACCCAAACTTATGAGAAAAATCTTGAGAATTAAAACGAAGCCGCAGCAAGATGATGGATTTACAAGTTTACCAATTGGTTGCATTGCTTTTCGGGTACGATTTTTCAAACAGTGGATACATTTTTGTGACTCACCCGGTAGATGGCAAGCATGCGCAGATGACAAGAGTTACAATAAAAATGAAAATCCGAACTCACCATAATAGCTCTCTAATCTTTAACATGAATGAGCCCAGATATCTTTTAGCATCTACGAAAACATATAGAAATTGGCTACAGTTGATTTCTAGAAATATTTCATCAAATAACAAGCCCATGAAAATTGGGTTCTTTCTTATCTCTTGATTGATACTTGCCGAAATTAAGTAAAATTCCAACTGGATAAGAAGGTCTAGACTCGTGAACAATGGAAAGGTAAGAATATACTTTCAATAGACTAGATAAAATTGTTATGAAGCTCATTATCGTGGTTTCATTTTGCAAACAACTCCCATGCAACTCCAAAAAGCAATGGAAGCAAATCCAGCCTCAGCAGCTAAAAGTCCCAGCGGGGACTTGACCTCATGTTGGTAAGGGATGTGGGAAGATTCAAAAGCATAACCAATCTTATACCAATTTTTCGAAAATGCATGTCCGATCTTATACCTACTTTTTGGAAAATGTATGTCCTCATAAAAAGATCGTGAAAATCGATGCCATTCCGGGAAGCACTTCCCCAGTATCTATAATATAAATAATACCCCACCCTCACCGGAGGAGGGTAAGGTGAATGCTATTGGAACCAACACCATATGAAAATTTGGCTCAATATTCATTTTATACCCATCAAGAACAATCAAGAGATAATAACTGGGAGTTGCTAAAAAGAGTTAGAGTTCCGAAGGGGAAAATCAAATGGGCCCACGAAGAAAATGGTCCCTTTGTGGAAGCTAGCGAAAAAAACGCCTTTCTTCAATTCAAAGTGAAAGATCATAGCTTACTAACAGGAGTTAATTTCAAGACCTGACAATGATTACTGTTCCTACATCCATGATGGATACATCCATTTCTACATCCATAGAAATGTTCTTCGTTCAGAGGTGCTAACATTTGGAACAGCCTCTCAGCCGACTGTAAACAGGCGACCTCCTTGAGTACCTTTAAACAGAGTATTTAGGGATTTTTACTTTTATTTCGAATTTAGATTTCGCTTTGTCAGACATTTTAACATTTATTTAATTCTTACTGTAATTAGTCTTTTTTAGGATTAATTTGTATTAAGTTTTAGATGTTATTTAAAAGTATAATTGTAATTTTAATTGGAAAACAGCTTTTAAGCTGAAGGGCTACCCTCTCTAAAGAAGTTGAAAATCACCCATGACCATGCTTCATCTAAATCAGTAGTATTTTACAAAAATGAATAGCAAAGAGATTACAAGGAGTTTACAATTCAGAGGAAAGGGGTACTCCGAGTCATCATCAACGGCCAAAGAATTCCTTAATCCACTCTTCTCCTGAAACTTGGATGTTCGTACTCGTCTTATTTTCTTATGGTAAAAACAATGAGCACATCGAAAGTTTACCTTGAACTGATTTTTCGCTTAGCCCTAATATTCCATACTTCTCATACCATCGAGCCATTCCAAGAACCTCAGACAGTACTTTTGACAAATCGTAACACAGGCTAGAAGATGGAAAGAGAGCAGCATCATTTTCTCAAGTAGTTGTAATAACAGAATCAATAATAAACGATTCTCGCGTTGGAAAACCAGTAAATCTCCGACACTACCAAGACTCGGAAAGATATCAGGTGTCCCTAAAAGATGTATAATTCGTTGGGCGATACGTACAATCAAGTATCATCAACAGATTTCAATGAACCAGCAATCACTTTGTTGCAGAAGGCCTAAGACCTCGTTTACACAGTACCGGTACAGCTTTGATCTGTTACAAAGTTCTTACGGTTCAAAAGCGTCTACACTGCTCCAGAACAAATTTATTCTATAGAGAGAAGAAGCAGAAGTGTTACGGATTAGCAGGAACAGTGTAAACAGGAGACTGATCCATTACACTTTTGTTACAGATTCAAAGTCGTACCGGTACAGAGTAAACGGGGTATAAATTAGAGGTTGCATTTGTATCTCGAAAATTGGTCATACCATTCTAGAGTTATACGATAGGTTATCATGTTTCGGGGTTGCTTTAAACATGCTGCAACAGGACATGACATTTCGAAAAGAGTTTCAGCTTCAAAATAATGACAACGTGCATGATCATCCCTTAAGGAGGGAAATATGTCTCTCATATGCAAAAGTATATTGCCTGCTTTATCTAAGTTCCTTACGAGATAATTTCAGCATTGTCATCATTTAAAAGTTGAAACTGGACTAAACTTCATGGCAATTTCTACTTTTTTAGATTGTCCAAAACTCAAGAATGGTATGACCAATTTTGGTGAAATAAATATCGAAATTTAGCCATTCTGCAACAAAGTGGTTGCTGGTTCATTGAAATCATTGATTTTACTTTTCATCAAACACCGATACATCCATTTTGGGGTACTCTGCAGTTTCTTTAGGTCACCGGCTCATACAGCCTGAGAAGAAAAAACCCAAGAGAACTAAGAATTAACTCCGGTCAGGCGATTAAGATGTTAGAATACAGCGTGTTTCAGTGGCTTGCTTGAAAGGATGAAACTTCAGATGATCGTAAGCACCAAACCTTCGACAAAGGTGAAAGAAAGAACATCTTCACTGTCACACACGTTTACCACACAAAATAATTATGGGCCATATGTTATCTCTGTATCGAAGGGGTTCTCAAAAGGGTGAGGGCTGCTCTATGAACTGGGTGACCGAAAAGAACTTCACGAGCTAGATCGCACACAGCTTCTCGAAATCAAAAGATATCGACACATGCTTTGTATTATCATTTTGTTGAAAGGCTTCGCTATCTTTTGAGATATTACAAAATCACTTTAAGTTAAAATCTACCCTGGATCTTAAGACTCAAAACAGCATTCAAAGAAAATTTAAAATCCTAGGTGTCTCATTTCGGAGTGTAATAATCACTATCCTTTTCCAGTCCATGTTTTGTAGAAGTCTAACATTAAAGATAGATTAGAAGTTGTCTAGAGAATCTATTGTTTGCAAAACGACTGATCTATGTTCCTTTTCAAAATCTCGTGTCCCAATTCAATTTGGAATTCAGCTTTGTGTTAAATCTTCCAAAACATGGACCAGAAAAACCAAGTGATAGCTTAACTTTCATTGAGAAATGAAAGGATCGACACATTTTTGGAAGAACCTTTTCGAGCGTAATCATAGTTTAAGTAGACCAAGCAACATTTCAAAAGAATGCTGATACAAACCTTTTGTTGACAACGTTTGATTGTTGGAAGCAAGGCGCGATCTAGCTCGTGAAGCTTTTTTGAGGTCACCTGGTAACTGTCACAATAAAAATCGACGCAAAAGGTACTCACGATTGAAGATTATCAACAACGTGACTCTTGATATTAGCATAGGAAGAATTCACATCTACGCCTAATTTTCGAAGGCCCTATAGAATCAGGATAAATATAGAGTTATTGAGTGGCAGTTAGAGTTATTAAGAATAAAATTAGCATGCACCTTTAAAAATCTACTTAGCTATCAATGTCCAAAAACACAAAAATCAAAATTAAGAATACCTCGATTCTTAGCTAACTCATAATATCTAAGCGTATCAAAATATCAGGGGCAGTAGATATGTCGTGAGAATCTTTGGAGACCAAAAGGTCCCTGAACTGAGCTCGGCAGGAGTACATTTTTCACATTTCCAATTATGGTAGCCCAGTCACGTTAAAAATTATTTAAGCATATGAAAATATAGATTGGAAATTTTGTAGATTGCTGAACAGTAGACACAACCCATAAATCCAAATAATATCACTGCCCCTACTACACCAGAGCTTGGAAATAATACAACATGTATACTTTAAGGGAAGAAACTTTCGCGGCTAAGAAAACTGCGAAATTTTTGGAATTAACTTTCGCGGTTTAATAAAATCAAGTTATCTCAGAGGAATAAACTTGCCGCGGATTCGCTTTTTAGACAAGGAAAAGTCCGGCACATTTCAAGCATTTTTGATAGCATAACGAACATTTTGGCAAGATTTTGTTGTCATCATATGATATGAGGACATGAAAAAGCCATCTTTTAGGCTTGTTGGTTGGAACAAATTTTGTTTAGCAAACTTCCATATCGATAATCAGTTGAAAGACATTTTATGGGAATAAATATTCGCGAAGTTGCCAAAAATCCGCGCAAAATGCGAAAGCTGAATACAATAGTTGATTTAATACTAAAATACAGAATGTATGGGCACGGCTTATTCAGTAGATATACATTACCTTCATAGTCAATTCATTGATTAGAAACGACTGCAATTCAGCACTGTAAAAAAGGCAAAAATAACCAAAATAACTCGTGGACTACTTTAGCAAATTTTCATCATCCAAATGAATATATCAAATCTAGCAATTGTAATATGAATTCAAATTGGAGATAACATGGCGAACACGATTGAAAGATGAGTATCGGTGTTGGATTTTGATAAATATCAGATTCCCCTTGTGATATCTTTTTCTCCTCCTAGAAACCTTTAAAACCGAAAAAACCGAAACAATTCTATCGTCAAAAAACGTTTAATTTTTAATGCATACGAAAACAGTACTTGACTCTGTGAATGGCTACTTTCGACTATGCATTGTTCATGTCTGTCTTTCTTTGTAAAGTTTGTTTTGCACTTATCTCTTCCATCTTTTTTCTGGCTGAAGAGATCAAAGATTTTGAATGGCGTTAATCTGATCTAATCTACAAAATGTTTTTGCCGTAGAAATATGAACATGCTAATAACAAAATCTGAGATACCTTAGAGTGCCACAAGCAAATGCCATTAAAAACTCGTCCGATACAGTTGTGTCTGCTGGCAGCATCTGCAGATATAGTAAAAAAACTTAAATTCTTTCCTCAAATTATGATGGTCTCTTTCAAAATTCTCGTCATCCAAAGACTATTGCATAAGCACGGATTGAAGGGTGATCTGTCTTTGTATTTCCTGGGCATATCGTCAGGGCCACTGTTTTACTAAAAAAACTTACCGTTCAATGTGTGTTTCCTTCTTTTCACTCTGACCCATAATCGCTGTAAATTAAGCCATCTCTATCAGTCAATGGCCGAACACACAAGGTCTTTACTTTCCTATCCTTTCTTTTCTCTCCTCTACTCCCCTGTGTCCCACGTCTCCTTCAACTGTCATGGCCTGCAATCCAAATGGCTAGCACTAGCAGTGGAGATTTAGCCAAATTTAGAAGCCTTATAGCTATCGGATTGGGTGACTGAGACGGTTCGATTCGCACTAAATATTGGTGAGGGTGACACGAAGAAACACGCAGTAAAATGTAAGTTTTATTACCACTGTATTGCTACTTCTAGCCCCAACGAAATCGAAGAGCCTAGGTAATACAAACAAATATCGTTCCACAGCCCTTGGCATAAGCATGGCACGAAGAGATTTTGACAAAACTAAACTTTTGATTCAGTTAGAGGAAATGGTGATGCTTGCAGCTGTCTTGTAGGTCTCATATGGTGTAGAACATTCGTAGCACAGGTAGCATGGGCACTGATCCTGGACAATAGAAATTCTGGCCGAGAGGACAATAGCAATAACAACATGAAACGCAGATTTTGGTTGTTTTTGGGTCGTCTTTACAACCCTTCACAAGAAAAATGAAGATTTACGTACAAAATTCAAACAATTGTTCCTGATACTTGGGATCATACTCAATCAAGGGGGGGGGGGGCTAAAGGATATCGCAATATTTAGAGGAATAACAGCATCTTGAATTCACACTTTGCTTTCAGTAAAACTTCATTTATTTAAGTGAGTTGTGAAGGGTGGTAAAAATCACGCACAAACAACCAAAAAGTATGTGTTTCCTATTGTTCTTGCTGTGGTTCTCTCAGCCATAAGTTCTATTGTACAAGCTTCAATGTCTATGCTAGCACAGGTAAGGTTCTTGAACTAGCTCTAGAAGATTAATTTGAATTTGCTTGTAAAATCTCCATACATTCTTGTGGAATCTTATTCTGTCATTTATGTAAAATCTTTCTTCTTTAAAATTTTATTTCACTGGTTGCAGTATATAGCTATCCTTTTTCAGCCTACTTAAAAAAATAGATAACAATAATGAACACAAATAATGACAATTGGTTAACGAATCATGGTTAATGAACTGCCAAACAATGGGACGGTCCCAACTGCAAATGTAGTGCCTGTAATTGCCTACCGACTTAGTTATATAATTTAGAAGAATATTTTCTTTCTTCATTAGCTCTGTATATTCAATTTTGATTAGTTAACTTCTAGATATTTAAATAATGTATATATTGCTAGCTATTTTGTAAACAATCGAATTAAAACAAAATTACACACACAAAAGCAAGAAGCAAAAAATTTATATGGCCACGAAGATTGAGGAAGAAAAATAAAATTAATTGGGTATTGATCAAATTTTCCTAAAATACTGAGATAAACAACTAACCGCTGAGAAATTGTCCAGCTTTGAGCTAACTTTTTGTAAGATATTCTCCCAAGAATCCGAAACTTGCTTCAGTTCGGTGTCGAATTTCTGAAAAGAATTAATATTTGTTAAATCGAAATCAAATCGGGGGTTGGAAATTGTATTTTAAATTGTTCTAATATCTAAAACGATGAACTGAGGGTGAAGTTTCTATTATAGAAATTGTTCTTGGTTGCAACTTAGCTCAGCTTCAAACATTAATTGAAAAGTGCAGCCTTGCAAAAACTTTAATATGAGAACAACAATGATCATCAATTTGAGGGTCATTTCAGAAAAAGTGACAAATCCAGTGAATCGATATTTCCAATAAATTACGACATATCGAGTACAAATCTAGTGGTTATAAATTGTAAGTGCAAGACTAGGCCATTATTAAACATACTACGTATCAAGACGAGCATTTTTTTCCACTGCAGCTAAACAAAAATTACACATGGAAAGGGTTCATATGGTACAAACTATTTAAGCATTATGCATAACTAAATTATCGATCATACGATTAAAGTCCATTTAAATTAAACTAAATAAGAAAATGCAGAGAGTATAAAACAACAACGGTATAGCAGAGTTTCGTTGTGAACTTGGCTTCTTGAAGTGATTTGTTTTACGAAACAACATTATCGAATGGGACTTATCGATTCACTTTTTTTTACGAAGCAAAGCAAAGCAACGTCGTTATTTTGTAATGGTCTCAGAGAAAGCACCCAAAATTGGTGACAGGAGTTGAACCAAAATATAATGTCCGCGTTTACCAATTGATGACACAGTTTTCACAAGATAGATTTCAAGGATTAATGTAATTATCAATGATCAAATTGTTTACATATTTTCTCATTGTGTTACTTCTAGCGTTATACAACTTTGGAAAAATTCTCGATCTCACGTAAGCATAAAAAGACAAGAATAAATCGATAAAGATACCTAAAACGGAACAGCTAATGTTGAGAAATTTTAGAGATATTCGCAAAGCCATGTTAACAAAAGGAGTTACAATTTTCCAAGTTAGTTTCAAGGCATTGGCAAAATTGAATTTCCAAACAGTGCATAAATATCGTTGCTCGACCGGTATAAGACAGTGTAGAGTTACATTGAGAGTTACAATTGAGAGTTACATTTTATTTTCCATTTACTTTTATTATGCTCGATTCCAACAGTATATTGTAATTTTCTTTAATTTAGGCTTTCTACTTTCTTTTAAACAGGTCAATTTGTAAAGCAGTTTATAACACTGAAATTTGTTACCTGTATAAATATTTAAAAATGAAAAAAATGAAATGTAATACTTGTATCATATTCTTACCTTCAGCAATGAAAATGTTGTTTCATATTTTGTTGCTAACGTTTCAACTTCTGCCAGTCTTGAAGACAGCAAATCAAAAGAATGCTGAAATTCAAATGAAGTAGAATCTAAAAACTAGATGGCAATTATTCAGCATAGGCGTAGCAAGGGTAAATTTTGTAACAATAGCAGCTTTTGTTTGTTTACATTTTGCACAACAGCCAATCAGCAAGCTCCATTTTGGAGGACGTGATCAACAAATTCGGGCGTCGCGGGTCCAAGCTGTGAGGAAAACCACTGAAAAACCACCCTCGCGACTTTTGCTTGCCGCGAAAATATAGTTTTGAGGAACCCTTAGAACATTTTAATCTGTATTGTCAGATAAATTTCCTATCGAATGCTCTTTGCCCTCCTCTCTGCTGCGCCTGGTTTTTATGAAATAATTTTTTTAAACTTCGTCATTTCCACGGCCCTCTCGCTTCCTTTCTGGGGGCTAGGCCCAGCCTAAAGAAGTTAATATTTGTCTTTAGGAACGAAAAAACGGTACTCCCATTAGCTAAAATCAGTTTCAAACTGAAAATTAAGGTTCAGATACATTTACAGTACCTCACATAAGTGTTGCACCAACCCAACTTATCCTAAATGGCTTCCAATCGGTCCTGTCAACAAAATTTGCACAGCGAAGAAATATCGGCATGTAAGGGTTTCTCTTCTAAGTGTTTTGGCGGTAGTTAATTGTCAATTCGTCATAGGCGTCCAATCATAAACATGGTTATTGCATCTTCCTTTTGATTTAATGACTCAAAGGGAACTTCAGGTATTTTGCTGTAATTCTACTGTGGCAATCGTTGATATGCTAATTATTTCAAATAAATGACTACTAATATCAGGCATTAGCACGAAAATCAAATCCTTCCACCGAAAAACCACCTTCGAAAGAGAAACAGCTTGTCAAAATGAGGTTTAAAAGCGACACAAGATCCTCAGGCCTCAAAGCAGTACACAATTCTACTTTTCACTTGTAGAGAATTGAAAATTTTTCAAAATGATCATTTCTAATTTAGAAGTCATAAGAAACAACATTCTTTGTATCAATATGGCATGCTTCTGAAATCTGAATTTGAAAGCAGCTGATGAAAAGAGTTTATGAAATCGGCCGTTTAGGCAAAAATTTATTGCGATATCGACCATCCGAATTTCTAAGATAATTGGCCAAGATTTGAATGAAATGCCAGTACAGCGAAGTGCAACCAATTCAGCACAATTAACAAAGTAGAAGCAATTGACTACTGTAGTAACTCTAACGTGATTCGGCGGGATAGATAATCAAACTTACAAATTTGAAACATTTTTCGCCGTTAACAGCTCCATCTACTTCTATAGAATGGATTGAAGTCAGCATCTTGAGATTCCTTGACATAAATAGGCTTTTCACGGGATACTTCTGTAATGAGATATAATGTTAAGTTATAAATGAGCAACGGCAATTGTGAATAAAGCTTTCGTTGCGATAAGAATAACGCCGGTTGAATACCGGTTTTGCAAAATAATGTTCCGACGTCGGCGAGGGTGCTGTGGAGAAGTTTTGATTTTGATGGTTCCAATTTTACGAGCCCCCTCCCCCCATAGTACCCCTGGATAACGGATTCACGTGTCAACGTTTCATTTTACACGCTATCACGGACTATAAAACAGCATTTTCACGAGCACGCTTCAAAAACTTAAGAATGCTGTAGTCTGGTTTGTGTTTCTATTTGAATAACTGGCAAATACACTTCTTATCTTTAGAATAAAATCATTGCCAACAACTTGTGATTTTCGGTTTGTGATTAACTTGAAAATATGCAAAAAATTCAGAAAATTTTATATCAACGATCAAGACGCATCAACCAATCACGTGCTTTAAAAGTCCATTTCACGAAATAACAACCAAATTTTTAACAAATAATGCTGTACGAAGGAGTCTCTGATCACGAATTCACGAGCCAATAATATCAAAATCACGAAATCACGGGCGTAAATTAGTCAAATAACGCTTCACGTACAAATAAGGGGGGGGGGGGCCTCTTTTACTTTAAGTTCATAGAAACGGCTTCGACTGAGTGTTTGGTAATTTTTTTGGCTGCTTTTAATTTATAGTCGTTGAGTTATAACCTATTGCAACCAACATTTAAGGTTTTTGCAAAAACCAGAGGGCTTGATAATGAGGAAACATTTTAAAAGGGCATGCCCTGATATCCGCGTCTATACAATACACTGAAGAAGCTTCTTATATTAGAAAAACCAGTTACAGTTTGGAAATTTGAAACTTGTCTCAATTTCGCCAAGGTACAGAACTCAGGATTTTTTTAAATCCTAACGAGCAAAGTGTCAAAACCTAAGAGAGAGTTTAGGAAATGGGAGTTTCAATTGTTTGTAGCTACTTCTATTTTCAATATTCAACAAGATTTTATCAAGTGGGGGGGGGGGGGGTTGGGAAACCAAGTATGTAGCCGTTACGATATGATGTTTTAAACTACAAATTTTCCCCAGCAAAAAAACATACTGGCACTTACCGTTGTCGTTGAGGAGATGTTATCACTAATTGATGCTATCTGGAATGTGCCGTTCACAAATAACTTTATGCAACCATTCTGTTCAATAGAATTATAAAATCGTATTATCTAAAAGAATGGCAATGACACATGAACATTGAAATTTAAAATTGTGACTGTATTCCTGAATAAAACAAAGGTAATTAAAAAGGCAACCAAGCTTTGCAGTCGTAATAAGTCTAAGTTAGGCCTACAATTACGGGTAAGTATATTATATGTTTCTTATTGTCAGTAGATACGTAGTTATCCAAACAATCCAAACAAGGCTCGCTCTTTTACAATGTCACTGATCCTTCATGAAACACGAGCCTTATTTGGACAGCTGCAAGAAAACGATTTTAGTGACACGCCATCTAACTAACATCTAATTCTACAAACGACTGAAGCTTTTTATCTCCTAGTTATTAGTCATATAATGCCACAAATAATTTACCTTGGTTCCTGCAATCAGAACTGACATTGACCTAGAGATTGATATAAGGATAAAAATGTTTTAAGTGTATGCCAGGGGAGTTGAATATGAGCTACAGCACAGCATATCTGATAGCCTGCGCGTAAATCTGGCTCATCAAATTTCATAACTCGTTGATTTTGCCACCGATTTGGAAGCGGAGCATTCAAATGATCAATTTCCCAATGATTTGAAAAATAAACCTAACATAATGGAAGTATCGATAAAGCATCTTGCCCTGATTTGTAGCACAATTGCCAATGGAAGAAGGGCTATTTTCCTTAACAGTAAAAGCTTAATATGTTCCTTGCTTCAACAAGAGTTCTTCAAGCCTCGGTTCTTGGTTCTCTGTTACAAAAAATGGACTATCGACGTGGGATTCTATGCGAATATCTTAAATTGGGTATGCTTAAAGGGGCCTTGCAACCGGCATGCTTCGTGGATGCATCCTTTTGTGGTCTCTTTGTTGTCACCATCTTAATGTCCATTAAAATGACCAACAACAAATAAATGGCACGTGCGAGGAAAACTAGGTCTGATATCGATCGAAATCTTTCATTTTCCATTCCAAGCGGTCGTGAAAATACTTGTGGAAGTTTTTCCCCCTGTGATATAAGTGTGTTTAAAATTAGGTGCCTTAGGTTTTAAGCTTCAAAACAGAAGTACCTCTTGAGATCAAAAGCTTGGTTGAAGTTATTCAAAATTATGCAACAACTTAAAAAAAGAAACCTTTTTTAGCGTCTTTTTGACTTGTGTCTTCGGGCAAACTTCTGGTACAATTGGTAGCAATCTCTTAGAAGTGCTGGAAAAACATTAAAGTCTTACTCACCCTTTGTTTCCTGCAACCCATTGTAAAGATGTCACAGGAGCATCAACATCATAAGAATGTATGCAGTTGCATTTCTCAACTTCCACTAGTTTCACAAGGCAATTATCACTGCCAATAGCAAGAACTGATAAGTAAATGAATAAATAAATGAATAAATAAATAAATACAACATCAACTAAATAACTATATAACAACATATACAACTAATAAACAATTTAAAATATTTGAATTTTGATGAAAATAGTATTAAGCACAATGCTTGAGCATAGCCCATTATCAAGACAAGGAAAATCAATACATTTAGCCATCTATAAATAATAAATAGTCCATCTATAAATATATAGAACAAAGAAAAACCCAAGCATTGCACTCTTTGTCTCCTTTGCACGTGCCAATTTCAACAATTTCATTCATTTTTCACTCTTGCCATGCCCTCATTCATGAACAAATCTTTTAACCCTGCCAATTATCTTTAAGAGTAGAGGATGTTTATCAATTTTGAGAAAGTAATCATATTTGAAAAGTTGTTTGCTATGTTTTGCACAAGATGTCCCCAAAAGCTCTAGACGTTAGCACAAAAATACAAAATAAAAAATAATACGAAATAACGAATACTGTAAGAAATAATCAAATAACAAAGTGAGCATGTTGAGTGACAATAGATTTGGTAACATAGCAAATTTATGATCTTGACCAACCTTTCCCATTAGGACTCCAAGCAAGAACAGTACTTTTTGATCCTTTTTCAACATAGTTCCAAACTTTGCCCCAATATAGCCTGTGTAGGCGAACCTGCAATGGAAAAAAAATTTATTAATCACAAAACGAGTCAAAGCAAACTTGGCGCCAAATACATGAGGCATGACTAGCAATAAAATGCATTACAAGGGAGGCTTGAACAAACAAAGATTAATCATGACAGAATATCAATAGTGACTTAAGATCTCTTGTATTGTAAATTCTCATTTCTAGAGACACTATATCTATTAAATTATTCTTTTATACGACACTTTGAGCATACATTCAAATTTCATGACTTGCAATCAATTCATGAAAAGTAAAAATAAAACACTAGAAACTTCAAATACAATAAGCATTGTTCGTGATTAAAATAGGACCATTTTGTTTTGAAGAAAATTCTGATTTTGACTTTTCTGCGACAAGGGGCCATTCAAAAATCCATTTCATCACAAATAGTGGAATTTGGCCACTATTTTCTGATAAAAAAATTATACTTGTGCACATGAGAGATACCCTGAGATAAGAATCGCTGCAGGTTATATTAACACAGTTCCAAATGCTGCAATTCACTGTTAATAGGATTCAAGTGAAAGTATTGTTTTTTGGTGTTATGATGCTGTTTAGGCCACTTTTGTGTCCCCATAACAACATTCGGATTCACATTCAGAATCACATTCAGATTCAAAATCAGATTCTAAATCAGATTCTAAATCTGATTCAAGTGGGGAAAACATGGCCCTATTGCCCCAGTTACAAAATATGAAACCAGAAACATAAATACCAATATATAAGCTAAATAATATCCAGCTAGTTTTATGCATTTTCAAACAATTTTCCCCTGGGGGGCTTGCAACAAATTTTTGCTTTTGACTGTCCGTATTGTTCCTATTTATTTGCAATTGCATGCTACAAGACCATATGAGGGAAAGATGACCAATTTCTTTCAGGCTTACAGAGAGCGCCTGACCTACATTTTGGGTAGCCCGCCTTAGCTATCTAGATACCATCATGCATGGACTATGCATNTTTCCTTCCCTAGCGAATGCGAAGCACGACGGCGGGCCGGCGCGGCGCCGCAGGCGACGCGCGGCAAGCCTAGTGCAAAACTATGCATTGAACTAACTTTTGTAACACATTTTAGTTTGACTCATTAATCGGTTTGGATGTTGTATACAGGGTTTGGTTTGAATTTGCGTTTGGTTTTAATTTGTTTTTATATGAAGTTTTTTCACTCGATGTCTTCGTAGCCCATAGTTGAGTGTACTGTTAATGGAATTCCAACTGAAAATAACTATATTTCAGAATGTAACGATAATTTTTTGTGAAAAAAGTTCGCGCATGCGCAGTAGCTTTCACTCAATTTCTTCATTCTGCATAGTTTTTCGCTCAATTAATATGTGATGAAGACTGATATCAAAAGATATTTTTAACTCACAAACACTGTTACGACTAACTCAAAGACTAGAAACGTGCTGTTTGACAATGACTCAATACCGCCACAGGGGTCAATTTTAGAGTGCATTTGTGATGGACCTACCACGCCCCCAGATGTCCACCTTCGATATTGTGGATGGTCAGATGGTGTAGTTGACGATGGTGCAAGGTGATTTAGGGGGCAAAAAATACGGAATCGACGTCAGCGTATGGACTACAATAGGTAAAAGTAAAACAGTTTCGTTGTTGTAATTTTTAACCTTCCGGAGTTATCAGAAAAAATGCTAAGATTTTTGCTAGACATACAGAAGGTTGGACGGATTTATTTATGCATAAAACGCGACTGAATTAACAACCTGTCTCCAGTGCAGACTTCCATTTTTAGCATAAATAGTAAAAGACCACTGTTGTTAATTGTGTTGCTTCTCGCCTGGCTTCCTTCCTACTACGAAGATAAATCAGACACTCTTTTTATTTTTATAAAAACATTCTCTTAAGAAACTGCATGCAGAGATTAGGCCTGAATTTAAGTACATAACTGAGATTTTTCTTGGTTCACTAAATAAAGATGTTGATGACTGAACTATAGGCTAATACTTCGTAAAAGGTACCTGAACGCATGACAATCAAAAAAACTACCAAAGGCTGAAGATGAAAAATTCAAAGTTTGATTCACTCAACAGCAAGGAACTTTTCTCATGGTGGCTATAAACAGAACACAACAAAACCATCAGAAATTATTACAAGCAAAATGCTTTAGTGTCAGGTGTACCGTACTTTATTCTAGTTAAAATACTCCTGTTAGAAGTAGAGAATGTCCTGTTTTGATTGTGAACTTAATTACCAACATTTTAGGCTACAATAGTTAAAAATTTAATTAAAGACCCATTGCTAACCATGATCCTTTGCGGGTCCAAAGTCGATTTTCATATGATACGAAAGTCACTTCTGGCCTAAGTTCTATTTGTTATGCTTTTCATTCGGCGCGCAAAGGATCATGGTTAGCAATGGGTTTTTGAGAAAGCTCGACCCTCATCTCGAGAAAAGGCCGTTCTTAATCTTTCTTTTAAAAAGCAAGTCTACAATCCAACAAAAAATGAAGATTATCTCTTCGACTTCGAAGAAAAAACAGAGTAGGGAAAACGGTCCTAAGACATAATGTAGAATGTTTTCAGAATATCATCAGTTGTGGTTTTGGAAATTTATTTATGACGCATACAATGTTGATAAATACTGAAGTAGAAAACCAAATATTTATGGTAAAAATCGTCAATAATTAATGGTGCTCATGTTGCGGAATTGAGAATCAGTTTATGAAATAAACACACGAATTTTTAACAAGAAACTCCTACAAGAAACCAAAGTATTAGATCACCGAAAAAATTAAGAAACTTCAGTTGAGTTTCAAAAACAATTTTTGAAGAAACCTCTCAATTAGTCTCCATAGCATCTTTGCGCTTGTCTCTTGTTTGTACTGCACTGCTAGAAATTTCTTGAGTAATGTCAGACAGAGGCATGGTTTCATAAAATTTGCTGTGAAATGTCCACAAAGGCACCGGAGATCCTCTGATGTATGAGAATTCGAGGAAGTTCTAAGAAACCTTTAAGAAACTTTGAGTACTCAAATTTAATAACTCTAAGAAACTTTCAGGATTGGGTCAAAATATAAGTTCGTCATAAAAAGATACGGGTATCACACCGATATGAATTTGGCGCTTTCTCGCGACTGACCTAAACACGGGGGGGGGGTTCTTGGCCAAATTTCGGATAGGGGTGTGCCGCGAGCATCTTCAAAATGGTACCGTTGGCTGGACCAATTTTTGTGAAAATGATACCCTTGGTTAGACTAATTTCTAGACCAAAAGTTTCCTAGGCACAAATCACCAAAATTTCGCCTTCACTATACCAAAATCGCCAAAATTTGGGGTTTCTAGACACAAATTAAGAACATTTTGCCTTTCCTGGACGAAAATTGCCAAAAAGCATACCCTTAGCTGGACTGTAAATCCGAAAAAGTATACCCTTGAGCGCGGCACATCCAAAGGTATCTTTACTATGGAAGAACCCCCCCCCCCGCGGATGCGAGCGTATTTAACCCTATCTGACCTGGGGGGCCGATTCCGCCCCCCCTAGTATATTTTTGTTTCCACTATGTTCGATATATGTAGAAGGCTGCTGAGATTTAGTAAGTTTAACTTTGTATGATAGAGCAATGAAACTGTAACAATTTTGACATTCTATATTTAGCACTGTCTCCATGGTTACCAAGTTGTCATCTGACATTCTGTGAAAATTAACTTTATATCTCTCTTATTCTTTTTTAATTGGTCCAATTAAGCTCAAATCTTTGATTTACATATATTTTAATCTATATTTTTCATTTCTGTACGAAAAGTTAAGTTTGATGAACTTTTAACATGCTTTCATTTTTATGACGTCATTTNTGACGATGGTCTTTGCGTTTCGGAACTCGTAACTCTAAGAATGTTCAACCTACGGTGAAAAACAAACTATTGACATTTAAGTTAGCCTTTGTGAACTGTGACAGTCGATACCACAAATTCCTATCACTTTTCAATATGGCGCTACGTTCAAACAAACGTGAGTACTTTTTATTGGGACACCCGGTAGAAAAACAACAGCAAAGATTTTCAGTTTTTAGTATTCAATACATTGTCCGAACTTAAAAATTTGGGAAAAATTGAAATTTGATCATATTGCTGACCGATCGACCGACCGATATTTTGCAATCAAAATGACACTAACCATACATTTTTGAGACAGTCACCTAAGTAAGGGCCTATTTCTTTGTTTTTTCCAAAACGCGTGATTTTTTTCCAAACGGTTTCGAAAGGGTATCCATGCGTGCATTTATCGTTCGGAAAAAAATCTTCCGCACGCACTTTGCAAAGTTAGCAGTCTGGCCTGTGTATACAGTAGAACTGCAAGAAAAAATAACCCCCTGGCCAGACTGGAAACTTTGCGTTTTGCGCGCGTAAGTTGTTTTTTTAAGGCTGCCAACTGCGCGGTTTGAGAGCAAACCATATATGATTTTTGGTGCCCCGTGGGATGCTGCGCATGCGCATCGCATTTCAAACTGACACAAACCGTCAGTTGCGCGGTAATGGTCCTATCCGCGGGACGTTTTGTGCGCGCAAGTTATTGCGCGAGCACTACAAACTTTCCAGTTTGGCAGGTAAGGGCCTAACTAAGAAGATAGCGAGAGGTCGTCGTCAGGAGTAGTAGTAGGCTACTATAACTATACTATTATAAGGCCAGGTCGAAAGCGCAGAAAACGCGGAAAGCACGGAAAATATAGCCAAACATTTTCCGCGTTTTCTTTTCTGTGCTTTCGAGTATGAATCAATGCAAACTCGAAAACGCGGAAAGGAGAGTGTGGAAATCTAAATTCTTGTTTTCTTTGAAAAACTTTCCCAAATAAAATGAACAGGCTTTACGATGAGTAGCTTTGCTGTCAATAGCTCTTGCCGATCAATATCCAATTTAGTAAAAGTCGTTAAAAACAAAGACATCAAGTGAATAGGGAACACACTTCCTTCGCCCAAAAGTTTAAGAGAAACACCACTCTTCAAGTCAAATTGCATTCGAATGATCACTAGCTATCTATATTGTCCGCGCTTTCCGAGGTTTCCGCGTTTTCGATCTGGCCCTCTATCATCATCATCAGGCCTATATTAAGTTACGTTTGTTACTCACCTCGCCATCCAGGGTCAAAACCGCAATTAGATCATTTTTGGGGCTCCATTTCATTTCACTGATTTCATTTGCACATGGTTTGTCGCATATTTGACGGAATGCTTTCGGATTCACGCTCATTTTGAAGCCTGCTTTTCTTGATGATCAAAATTCGTTCCCGCCATTAACAGCCTCGTTATCAAGTTGAGCTCTTAGGATTGATTAGATTGATTGATAACAGGAGGGAAAATTGTATTTGCCATGCGCCATGCGCGAAGAGCGCACAGGGGATCAATGATCACAATATTGATTTCTTGCAAGCAGAGCTGTGGTGTGGCCTTAGACCCTTAGACTGATGATATGAGTCAAAGTTTTGCTCCATTGAATTGAATTGTTATTTATTGTTACAGTCATATTCCGCTAAAACTTGGACTCATAATCATTCATACATTATTTTGAGACTAATTTTTGAATCTGCTCAAAAAAATGAGCCGCGAATCAGCTTGCGTATTTCCGTTTTTACGTGATTTGATTGGTTAAAAACTCAACGGACGATGAGATTGCGTAATGATCGCAAAACACTGACCAAAAGCTTGTTTTGGTCCGCACTTCCAAGGCTTTGAGCGCGAAGATTTTGAAAATGGCCGACCAAGTCGTCGAAGCTGTGGAGAAATGATTTTAGTCGAACTGCATCGTTTTCAGAGGCATGATGCAGCTGAACTTGATGCAAGACGAAGATTTTAGGACAAACTTGCTCTGGCAAACCTTGTTGTGCTTCGTTTTCGTGCCAGAGGCGCCATTTTGAAAGCTGTTTGTAAATGGAGAGCGAGGCGAGGAGGAATTAGGAAGAGGACAGCACAGCAATTCAGGGGAGTGCGTTGGAGAGAAATGGCGATTCCAACGCAAATTTTGTCAGCTTGGCACTATCTTTTAAAATGTTTCTCCGCTCGAAATGTTGAAGCAAGTTCTCCGAAATAGATGACAAGCTTTATACTGGCGAGATGCTCACTGACACTGTGTGTTCTCATGTTGGTATGTCAAGTTTAATTTAGTCGAAAGTTCACTGTTCACTAAAAAACTGGTTCTTGATTTTGGATCCAGCTTGCCTTTAAGATGCCTCATGACGGTCCAAGGTTCTTAAATTTGAGAGTTAAGTTTGTTTACCAAAATGTTAATTGAATTTCTTAAAATGTCTTGATACTAAAAAGGTGGAATTTTTAAAATTCTTCTTTCAAAAATGCTATCCATGTACCACCTACTCCTAGTTAAATCTTTGAAAAATCTTAACCAGTGGCAGGCACTTTGCCATTTATATTGGGAGGGGGGCAAAGCTATTTTTTCAGTTGACAAGCATTGTTTATCTCTATTGTTTTCAAACAAAAGATCTTTATTCTATTTCAACCCCCCAGGTACCACAGACAGTTTCTTAAATTTTAGGCCTACACTTTCTTACACACAGATTTTTGTGACAAAATATGTTTACATCAAAACAACAAAGTTGGTATGTTTTTAGGAAATAAACAAGAATTATTTGGAGAAATTTTTGAAAAATCATCCAAATTTGATTATAACAGACAAGATTTTGATTTTGATCACATGCAAGATTTTGATCACATTTATTCACATTAAGTGCAACATGAAATACGTAGAAATCAGTTCATTGTCAGCTGTATTTACAGAGAAATGAGGTTTTGAAAAAAATATGGTCACAAAAACCACCGTCAAAACATTGCATTCAGAAAGTTTTTCAGAAATTTTCTTATCTTGGGGGTTGCTTTTTTCGGTCCACTCGTTATATATTACTGATCGTGAAAATTTCATGTGCATTGGGTCAAGGACTAAAATTTATTCCACACATATTGCAAAGTCTTAAAATGCCTTTGTATATATCTGTGGGAATTACAGTATGTACTACTGTAGTAAAAACCTGCGTGAAAGAACCTGTGATTTTCTGTAGGTGAAATGGTTCCCATACATTTAATATA
>REGM01000037.1:1008853-1027900 GCA_004194415.1 Aurelia aurita
AAATACAGGAGAGAGCCCTACGTTTTCTTTATGATGACCACAATTCTTCTTATGAAGAATTGCTTCGCAAATCAGAAAAATGCACAATGCACGTAAATAGGCTAAGATACCTCTGCATTGAGATTTTCAAAACTGTACACCAGCTAAATCCTGAATTCATGCAAAATATTTTCGAAACAAGAACCTCCAATCGACCTTCCCGTCGTCCAAATGATTTGCAGCACTATAGGCCCAACCAAACAACGTTCGGTTCAAACAGCCTCAGGTCTCTTGGACCGCAGATTTGGAATCGTTTGCCAGATGAAATAAAATCAGCAGAAAATCTGGTCCAATTCAAAAGACTTATTAAAAACTGGGATGGGACCACATGCAGATGTAATGTATGCCTTCGAAATTAATTCTATTGAAACTGTATTTATTCTTTTCTTTAAAATGATTCTGTTAATTTAATTTGCATTTTGTATTTAAATAATCGAATTAGACTAGTTGCTTTTGTAGCTAAAAAGTAATTTCGATTTAAAATAAGAAGACAACAACAACGACAACAACTCGTTCGAAAATGCGTGCGAGATTTTTTAAAACTATAGGATTTATAGGGAGTTTTTTAAAAGCAAATAATTTGTGCCAAAGGCATACGAGATTTGTATAGAGTTTTACAGCATGCCCTTGTTTGAGGAGGTATTCGCTAAGAACGAGAAGCTGAGTATAAAGATTCATCCAGATGGCATTTCGTCACAGCATTTGCAGAAGGTTGCATAAACTCGCTCTTATATTCTCCCTTGCGATAGTAAGAAGGGAAAGAATAGGTAGAAATTGTCAGTCAGACCTTAGCAGTGGCGGCGCCAGCCACTTAGAACTAGGGGGACACACACAAAGGGGGGTGCAGGGGCGAAGCCCCGGGTTAAATTTTCAGGACCACGCCCTTTTCGCTCCTGGGAAATGCCCTTTTAATTACTAAGAAACGTCCTTATTTGTCCTCAAAATTTAACATAAAACTACCTAGCCCCTCTCTTGACAATGTCTCTGTGGAATTGGACGAATTGGAAAACGCGAGGAAGTGGGAAGTGGGGGACTTGTTCCCCCAGTCCCCCCTTGTGGCCCTGGACCTAAGACAAGTAAACAATTACAAGAATTATTTTGAAACGGGTGTACTTTTTTAATTAGTGTAAAGGCTCAATACTACGGAGAGATGTTCCCCCAAAAAACATTGATATCAAGTATTCCATCGAGCAAACGTCTAACATCTTCGCTTCGTGGAAATTTGTCGATTTACACCTTGTCCCTGCTTGGTTGATTTCTCTTCAGACCTAAAAATCAATTGATATGCGTCATTAGAAAATATAACTAAATGTTTCATAAGGAACGTGTTTTGCTTAAATTACAGATTAATCCTTCATATTTCGGATTTCATTCATCTAGGGAGGGTTGCCCTCTAATAAAACCTCAATTACAATATATAGAATACTTATACAGAAAAACTTTTAATACACCCGGGGGGGAGGGTACTTGACTTTAATTAGAACGGGGGTGTGCACTCCAAGAAACAATTTTTTTACCCGGCTTTGGAATTTTCCCCTACAAATGATACCCGGCTTTAGAAAATTTACTTCTTTTGATACCCGGCTTTAGAAACAAGAGGCGAAAACGATACCCGGAAAGGAGTGCACATCCCTTCAGCAAAATTTGCTAAGTACCCCCCACCGGGAATACACCTTTGATTAACTCCTTTAAAATAAAACTAAAAATGGTTGATTTCTGAAGACGTGCTTGTTTTAACCTTGTAGAACAGGGAAGCTTGTATGTCCCAAAATCATTATGAACCGTTTGTCTGATTATCACAAATCATACCAAGCGAAAAACGTAACTCATCTTTTAACCTTTTTCGCTCTTGAAGTGAATAAACGAAGCCAAGAGGAGTAATCTATAAATAGGACAACGAAAACACCTACGCATGACATTGTTTTTTAGCTTCCGAATTTCCATGCACGTGTTGAGATCTTCAAATACAATAGGCTACTTATAAACTATCCTACCCTGGGTGCCATTTTTTTAAAGGCTCTGGTACCCAGGGTAAGACTACCCAGATCCCTCCCACATGGGACTTTTATCTCCGTTAATTCTCTTTAAGATGCAACATTGAAATTTGATACTATCATTATGCTGACTCTTTTGAAATCTGTATAGGAAATACAGAGCCAGAGGTTGACCAATTTCCAAATATAGGTTTAACCCTATCCAGACCGGGCTTTTTGAGCTACTAGAAGACTAAGGGGGGGGGCTGATTCAGCCCCCCTGTCTAAAATCGCCATTCCTTAGTGTATGTGTATGAAAATCACCATACAGGTAGCTGTGCTTAAGATGTATCATTTTACTCAAAAATAATTCTAAAAATAGATATGACGTCATAATTATTTAAGACAATCGGGCAAGAGTACACAAAAAAATGAGAAAAATCACCCTTTTTCAGAATCTAAATCATTTTCTAAGATTGATTCCTGAAACCAAACTATGTTGATCAAAGCATTGTTAGAAGGTGAAAATCTACTTATAAAGTGAAAAATTTGATNCATTTTACTCAAAAATAATTCTAAAAATAGATATGACGTCATAATTATTTAAGACAATCGGGCAAGAGTACACAAAAAAATGAGAAAAATCACCCTTTTTCAGAATCTAAATCATTTTCTAAGATTGATTCCTGAAACCAAACTATGTTGATCAAAGCATTGTTAGAAGGTGAAAATCTACTTATAAAGTGAAAAATTTGATTTTAGCAAATCCAAGATGGCGGATAGAGCGATTAAAAATTTTCTTTAGGCTAAAAGTTGGCCCTGACCACTGTGAAAAAAAAGCCAACACCCACCCCAATTAAATTTGTCTCTCAATATTTCACACAAAATCGCACTTCACATGGATAGAAACTCAAAGTCAAAAAACTATTTGTTGATTCAATGTACCAGTTTGGAGCAATGCTCTATTAAATAGGTGGGGGGCTGAATGAGCCCCCCCGGTCTGGATAGGGTTAACTCTATAGTGGTTGGGCTATCTGAACTACCCTATTTTGGTCTATTTTGGTAGGGGGGCAAAATAACCACCCCTACCTAACTCTTGACTGATAATAGGTAGAGCAACCAGATTTGGTCTGCTAATAGCCCCGGGCATGTGCTTTTCAAAAATAAAAAAAGTAACCTAAAATTTGCCACAGATATTGCTTACGTCAGCATTTTCTATTGTGTGGTCCAGAAAAGCGGCGAAATCAGCCAGAATCAGAAAATATGAGATAAAATCAAATTTAGAGCACAATTTCCATCCAAGCATGAAAATTATGATAGAATACATCAAATAACAGTACTCTGCAAAAGAAATTTGCATAATATTGCGATTTTGCTACTTTTTTTAGCGAGAATTGAGATTTGAGAATTTGCGATTTTGACAAGGTCAGTCCCGGAAAATTGCCTCCCTCTCCCTCATTCGTCAAAATATTTCAATGAAACTTTATGAGTACTTGCACAATTGGGGGGCAAATTTGCCCCCAACCAAAATAGGGTTAAAGCCAATCAGTATATGGTTTATTACCTTTATGACCTATTTTAAGTTACACCTTTGGTTACACAATCAAGCTGCACAAATACACAATCATTTGTTCAGCTATCGTGCCAGAAGGTCGGTCTTATCAATAGAATATATTTGTAACATTGTATACAGCTGACAGGGACATCCCCTCGGGATGTGCGTTATAGCCAATCAAAACATCGGAAAAGCTATACAGCTCCCTCGGCAAAATATTAGTAATTAACAAACAAAAGTCAAGAAGCATCAAGAAGTACTAATTGAATGTATACTAATCCCCAAAATACTATATGGATGTGAAACATGGACAAATATGTCAAAACAACAACTAAAAATACTTGAGAAAATTCAAAAAGATGCAGTAACAATAACTAATTCAATTCTAAGTACAACACCATATCAGGGTATAACATATGAATGTGGCCTTATGCCAATTACATATAGGATAAAAATGAAAAGACTTGTATACCTCAGAAAGATGGAAAAAATGAAAGATAGTCGACTAACAAAAAATGTATATGAGGAACAGAAACGTTTAAATCTAAATAACTGCTGGAATTCTGAAATAAAGAATGATTTAAAAGAATTGAACATAGAGATTTCTGAAAAACAAATAGGCAAGTTGACAAGCAAAGAATGGAAAAATATGATAATAAATAGAATAACATCATTAATACAAAGAGATATTAAAAAATTTAACAAAACGAAATTAAGACTCATAGAAAATAATTGTTTTGGGAAAAAAGAATACATTGCCCATAAAGATGCAGCAAATTTATTGTTGTTGAAACTAAACATGACTGACTTAAAAGCTAACTATAAAGGAAAATATTAAAATGCCTTATGCAGAAGGTGTGGAACCCAAGAATAAAACATTGAACACATATGGCAGTGCCAAAAATAAACAGAAAGATCTCTAAAAATAAAAAATCTACTGAAAAGTGATTCAGCAAAACTTGCGAAGATAAAAAAAATGGTTGACATATTTCTATCATAAAAGGAAAACAGAAAACACCAATACATAAGATTACCATGCCTGTGTTACTGGTTCAGTTCTAAATGTAATGTTTGAAGAACATGTAACTTGTAACTGCTCCGGAATGGAGAATTAAGGTTGATATTATTATTATTNCCTTTGCAGAAGGGTGGAACCCAAGAATAAAACATTGAACACATATGGCAGTGCCAAAAATAAACAGAAAGATCTCTAAAAATAAAAAATCTACTGAAAAGTGATTCAGCAAAACTTGCGAAGATAAAAAAAATGGTTGACATATTTCTATCATAAAAGGAAAACAGAAAACACCAATACATAAGATTACCATGCCTGTGTTACTGGTTCAGTTCTAAATGTAATGTTTGAAGAACATGTAACTTGTAACTGCTCCGGAATGGAGAATTAAGGTTGATATTATTATTATTATTATTATCAAGCAAAAAATAGACAAACATTTTGTTTTTCTTATAGATGAGAGAAATTGTGGAATAGCCTCTCAGCCGAGCATATAAGCAAGCGTCTTCTCAAAATAGCTATAAAAAGTCTTATTTTTTATTGTCAATTTCTTGTAGACTGATTGAACGAGTCTCAGTTTTCCTCATTGAATTGAGTCCTCGTGATTATTCTTAGCATTTGATTGGCTGGTTGGGTAGGTCAATGTTCGAATTTTCAAGAGAAGCGACGTCCGAAAAGACGTTCGATTTTTCGTTCGACGTTCGAAGGATAGCAGACGTTCGATTTTTCCGCAGATTTTTCGTAAGATTTTGAATCCGTTTGGTCGTGAGTCCTTGTATAGTATGAGAGAAAATGAAAAAATCAGATTAAAAGCATTGCACGAATGCAAGGAGTCACGTCACCAGTCTAAATGTCTTTTAGGATTTGTAAATAGGATTATGGTTGTGACGAGTGGTTAAACGCCACCTGACATTTGATGTGGGAGCCACTATATATTAATTCGATGTGACTAAAATGCGATGCATGAATTAACACAAAGTACTAATGATGCTTTTCATATTTCAAGATTTAGAAGCTTCATATGAACCCCATTGATAACATGAAAAAGCGCTATAATTTTGAAAATGAAAATTATTCTGTCAGTAGAATTACGGTAAGCTAACAAAATTTTTTCAGCAAATTCTTTTGCAAAACACGGGCACTGAATATTTACACAACTAGTTTTAATGATTTGAAGCTTATGCTGTAACGAAGCAACGTACATACCTTTATCATATAGCATTTTTATTTCTTCTGGTAATAAGTAGTAATACCAAGCAGCAAAATCGTCTATGTACATTTCCAATCCTCCATTTGAATATCCGAATTTCAAAACATCACTGGAAGCAGCATCGGCACTGAACACGTTGTCCGGCGTCTATGAATTAAGAGTCTGATTATAAAAAGGTAGAGCCACCCTAGCGGATCACCCTAGCAGAAGGATTACCCAAACGAAAGGCTCATTATTACTTAAACAAAAGATTGCAGCTAGGGTCACCTGGGTAACTTGTATTTGAGAGAAAGTGCCACTCTTTTCTAAAATTTATCAAATCAGTCCCCGGAAACGCGAACCAGTGTGTGGACCCGTACGAATTTATGGACGAGCAAGGTGAATTAAATTGTATCAAATGCCCCCTCCAGGGCTAGAAGTTGCGATGAAATCACTAACAAAACGTTTTTCCTTTGAATAACTAAAAAAACCTGCATGGCTTTAGTCTGCTGTCATCTCTAAATGAATTAAAAAAGATCGCTGCTATCTTCCTAAATTTTGACTTACATTGAAACTACTGAAGCTTACCTAATTCCGTTATCTGGATTCATTTTACCGGGTAACCCCAAGAAAAAATTTCACGAGATCGTTTAGAACCACCCCCTATCAACAAATGGTTTGTATTAGCATTTAGTTGGAAGGCCTAGCTGTCTTTTTAATTGTTACTTCATCGATTTAAGCTATGGTTATTCTACAAAGATGGGTTTCAAAAATATTTTCTTATTTTTCAGTCAAAGCTTAACTATCGCTACCCATTTTCAGTCCATGTTTTCGAATACAAAACAACTCTGAATTCCAAATTGGCATGGAAACGCAAAGTTTCGAATGGAGAAGACATCAGTCTTTTTCATACAATAAATTCCCAAAGAAGGCTTCAAATGTATTTCTATGTCAAACCTTTACAAGCGTGAAGTGACAAATTATGGTCATTATTGCACTCTGAATGACCAAAGTAGGATTTGAAATTTTCTTTGAATCCAGTTTTTCTAGTTGTAGCTCGAAGTGAACATGTATGATCTCAAATGGTAGCCAAGCCTTCAAATGGTGATACATAGCATCTGTCAATAGAGTTTGATTTCAGGAAGGTACTGGGTGTTTAAAAAAATGCCGGTTGAAAATCACTAAAATTTGATTACAAGGCCGATCGTCAAATTTCATTTTTTGGCAAGTAGACGAAGGACCAAATTTTTTCCCCAGGTATAGCTGATCTTGTAATTGGTTTAAAAATGAGCAAGCTTAGCTCATTTTAGGGTTCCATGGTTTTTGAATCATACTGCAAAATAGCAATGATGATTCCCGCTGAACTTAAGTGCGCGGATGTCACATCTCTTCCAAAGAATGGACCAACCAATACCAGGACTAACTTTAGGCCAATTAGCGTTCTGCCTACGGTCTCAAAGCCGTTTGAGAGAATAATGGATAAACAGATTATTGCTTATATCATACCATTTTTATCGTCACTTCTCTGTGGTTTTAGAAAAGGTTACAGTGCTCAGCATGCTCTCATAAAGCTCTTAGAAAAATTCAAAATTAGCCTTGATGAAGGTGGTAAGGTAGGGGCTGCATTGATGGATCTCTCCAAGGCTTTTGATTGTATCAGACATGATCCTATGATTGCAAAATTGCATGCCTACGGTTTCTCTCGCGAAGCCTTAACACTAATTAACGATTACCTCACAAATAGACAACAAAGAGTCAAAGTGAATGGATCATTCAGTTCTTGGAAAAGCGTCACACGTGGTGTTCCTCAGGGGTCAGTCTTAGGGCCTCTATTATTTAATATCTACATTAATGATCTTTTACTCTTTATTCAAAACTCAGACATATGTAACTATGCAGATGATACTACAATCCATACCTGCGATAAGAACCTGAACAATATAACTCATAGGCTTGAAAATGATTGTAGTGTAGCTTTAGAATGGATTGCCGACAACTTCATGAAATTAAATGCAGCTAAATGCCATCTTTTGGTTCTTGGGCAGAGTTGTGATGATCCTGTTACTGTTAGGATTGGAAATGCTGATATTTTGAATAGCTCTGAAGAGAAGCTACTCGGAGTTCAAATTGATAGCAAACTTTCCTTCGATAATCATGTTTCTAAATTGTGCCAAAAGGCTAGCAATAAACTATACGCACTTGCTCGCATATCCCCATATATGGATCAGAGCAAGCTAAGAACCCTCATGAGGGCTTTTATTACCAGTCAGTTTCAGTACTGTCCTTTAATCTGGATGTTTCACAGCAGGCAGCTCAACAAAAAGATTAACAAAATACAGGAAAGGGCTCTGAGAATTACTTACAAGGATGCCGAATCTACTTATAGTGAGCTATTAGAGAAGGACTGTGCCGTTACTATTCATACAAAGAACTTGCAATTACTTATGACGGAGATGTATAAAACTAAAAATGGGTTAAACCCTTCGTTTATGCAGGAAATCTTTTGTGAAAATACAATTCACTACAATTTACGTAATAATAACGAATTTACGCAACCCAGAGTGAGATCTGTCAGCTACGGGACAGAAAGCGTCCGATTTAAAGGTCCGCAGCTGTGGCAAATGTTACCTCCAACAATACGGAATTCAGAATCCCTTTGTCAGTTTAAAACAAAGATAAAATATTGGTATGGAGAAAATTGTCCATGTAGATTATGCCGCATTTTTATACCGAATTTGGGCTTTTTATGATAAATAGTTTTAGATATCTGCTTGTTACTTTATACTTTTGATGACATGTAAATATTTTATCCATTTTTCTCTTTTGTAATATTTGTATTTTAAAGTTTTTAAAGTTGGAATTAATTAGCTATATAATTTAGCTATTNCAAGATCGGGCTTGTTCAATAATAGAAAACGCTCGAATAAAGGATAATTGGTCGGCTTCGTGGCTAAACGTAGAAAATCTTTTCCGTTACGATCAGAATGTCATGACCTACAAGATTATGAACAGACTATGCCCTGAAAGCCTATGGGATAAATACCAACTGAGATCTTTCCACTCGACCTACAATACGAGGCACCGTAAAGGTCTCCAGATCCCTAGATATAGCAATGAATACGCAAACTGAATATGCAAAAAAAGGCTTTCACTACGCAGCTCCCAAGATATGGAATGACACACCTGCCGAAATTCGTGAGCTACCAACACTGAATCGTTTTAAAAAAGAACTTAAAACGCATCTAAAGAGCTAGACTCTCAAACACAACTCCCTGGAAGATCAGCAATGGTTAGGTTTTATTATAGGGCTGTAGGTTTATATTCTTCAAATTTTTATCGTTGTAAGTAGTTATTATATATTTCAATTTACAATTTGCTGAAGGGTTAGTTTGTGTATAAAGAATATTAAATGAAAAAAAAAATGAACAAAGGGTAAAAAGTTTCCGAGAAATACTGGAACCTGATTGGGAGAGTTGTTCTAAGCCAAAGTAAGGGTTGGCGTCGTTAACAATTTTCCTAGACGAATTATCACAGAATTGTGAAAGCTTCTGTTTTGGTGGCAGGCAAATCGGATTGTGAGAAATATTTTCTAAGGCAAAGTAAAGAGTATTTTGGCAAAAATTTTCGTGACGGTGGAATAGCGTAGTGAACTGCTAGAAAAATGTCAAAGTTTCCAATTTGGCACTGGCAAGCATGGGATCGAGATAGGCATTCTAAGCCAAAGTAAATAATTTTTACCCAAAAAATTTGTCTGGGGATGCTAATTCATGAAAACACTGTTATAAAATTTGTCAACAATTCTACTTTAACACCGGCAAACATGGGATCGGGAGGTTTTAAGCAAAAGTAGAGTGAGTATCCTCAAGAAATTTCCTGGGGGCTGCGCCCCCAGACCCCTGCATTTTAATACCTTCAGTTAATTTTTGCCTTAGTAAACACCGCTATATACTGCTTTTGTTACTTTGTGCGTTCTTCTGTCGTTTCTGTTGATTCAAAGAGCTCTCAGTCATACTAACAAACCGTATACATTTAAAAGTCTGAAAATTAGTGTTATGGTCCTTCAAACAGGCCGGGCGAGCATCAGCTGACGCAGATATTGGATTTATTGCTTGCGTGCGCGTGAAAAGCCAATTTTCCTGTGCGTGAATGCGTGAAAAGCTAAAATATGGTGCGTGAATTCGTGAATCACAACCCCTATGGGGGGGCCCCCTGATAATCATGTTTGCCTTGTTATAAATGTTATGAACATAATTTATTTTTATCATTGACATTGTGCAGTTGGTCAGAATGTTGTTTTTCTTTAAAAACTTCTTACTTTGTACCCCCTTTGTACACCCTTTGTACATTTTGACTTTATTGTTCCAGCAATATACTTGGTTATAACATGGTTATAAGCATTCCTAATAAATGGTTGGCTAAGGCCCAGAACTAAACTTTCTCAAATTTGATCAACATGACAAAAGTAATCAACTTGTGATAAATATTATTGTAAAATGATGGCATTGTTCAACATCTGGTTCAACAAATTCCTCTGCAACATTGGTGCTTGTTGAAGTCGATCGCAATGATTGTTTCAATATCTGTTTGGTTTCAAGAGCTCCTCCTTAAGAAATTCCCCTCCATAAAAATCTCTAATTTCTGTAATATTTCATGCTTAAAATTTCGTTGTCTTTTGTAATCTTGTCATAATTTTAGTAAATTGTTGTATGTTTGAAAGATTTTTGTATGTAGTGGAATTTTAAATGAGAACTGAACTTAACTGAACTGTTGAAACTTTTAAAAAGAAAGGACGAGAGGCGACTAGTAAGACCCCCACCACACAACACAGATTGATCTGATAGGAAAGTGATAGGAATCAGAAATAAATTGTAATGAAATATCGCCATTCAAACAACCAAGAAAGAAAATTTTGCTAATTTTCAATTCAAATCGACAAAAATCTGTTTACCAAACGAAAACTAAAAAGACAATAGAATTATTTACGAAAAATGCTGTGTCCAAATTTAGGCCTATTTTGCCAACTTACTTATCTTCTGCTCTATCAGACAGCTCTTCTGTTTCCGTTGCTGTATTGGTAACATCTCCCTAACATCTATCGTTGGTATTACATCGTTATTAAACTTGCCTCTGAGCCCAAGCTCTTTGACAAAATCCCTTCGCATGCCGAAGCAACTGTCTTCGAAATGAATCGAACAGAGAGGATCGACGATTTAGTTGGTGACCAGTTAGGAGGCCTAGAAAGTTCTAATGCCGCCGAACAAAGTAAACCTACTTTCAGTATCTTGAAGCATCAAGATCTTTATTTTGAAAAGTGTGGATACCCTCGGTAAACTGCTTGTTTTTCAGCTACTGCCACCTTGCCTCGCCAGCAACGAAAGATGTTCCACCACATTTCACGGAAGACTTTGTGTTTCTCACTTGAGCTCACCATCTTGAATTCGATATACATCCTGGTTGATCATAATTGTGACGTCACACGGAAATCAAATTTTTCGCAGCAAAACGCATCAAAACAGCAAGTTTGATGCGCCGTAACTCTTTAACGGTTTAAGATATTTCAATTCTGTTTTTTGCAATCGTTTGAAAGGATTATGATCTCTATGAAAATTAAAGAAAATGGGAATGTAATTTTTCATTGCATAAGGCCTTAATGTTTTGCATATTTTCAAGTTAAAGCACGTGATTGATTGTTGCGTCTTGATCGTTAATATAAACTTTTCTTAATGTTTTGCATATTTTCAAGTTAAAGCACGGGATTGATTGTTGCGTCTTGATCGTTAATATAAACTTTTCTTAATTTTTTGCAAATTTTCAAGTTAATCACAAACTAAAAATCACAAGTTCTTGGCAATGATTTTATTCTAAAGATAAGAAGTGTATTTGCCAGTTATTCAAATAAGAACACGAACCAGACTACAGCATTCTTAAGTTTTTGTAACGTGATCGTGAAAATGCTGTTTTATAGTCCGTGATGGCGTGAAAACCGAAAAATTGACTTGTTGATCCGTTATCCAGGGGTACTATAGGGGGCCTCCTTAATTTGGTCATGAATGATAGAAAGAAACGCACACTATAATTGGAGACTTCAAGCATAACAAAACATCTGAAACTATTGGCTCGTAGGTAAGATTTAAGCTTGTGATTTGGATTCGACTAAGATCGCATCGTCGATGAATGAGTTCTTTTGCAGTATTGGCGATACCCTCTCTTATCGAATGAGTATTCGATTGATAAGCCTTCGTTGAGCTTTACCTTCTCAGCCATCATGACGGATATATTAAAAGCTTCATTAAATAAAATGAAAACTTCCAATGGATCTGGCAATGATGGCATTGCAAGCTACTTCTTGAAAATAGCTTTGCCCATTATTAATGGTTCTTTGTGCGATTTATTCAATCTATCGCTATTTTTGGGGAAGTTCCCGGATGGCTGGAAGATAGCGCGTGTTGTCCCTATCTTTAAGAGTGGTCAAAGGGATGAAAGATCTAGCTATAGGCCAATCTCTGTCTTACCATTTATCTCGCGCCTTTTTGAGAAACTTTTGTATAATCAGTTTTATGATTACTGAAACACAAACAAGCTTATATACCGGCATCAGTCTGGCTTTAGATCCTTACACTCAGGCCCTGTTCACACTGCTCCTTTTTTGTTAATATCCTTTTTTGTCGAATCGAAGCTAACCGTTCACATTACTCCGTTTTTGTACAAAAACGGAGAGAAAAACATCCGTTTTTGTGCGTTCACATTGCTCCGTTTTTGTGAACCCCGTTGTTGAATATTGCAGCGTTTTCAAAAACCTCCGTTTTTGTGCGTTCACATTGATCCAGTGCGTTTTCAAAAACCTCCATTTTTGTGGATATCCACTTTCAACAGCGTTTTCGAAAACCTCCGTTTTTGTGCCGTTTTTGTGCAGATTAGTGTGAACGCTTTCACAAAAACGGATGTTTTTCTCTCCGTTTTTGTACAAAAACGGAGTAGTGTGGACGGGGTCTGCCTTATGAAGAGCACTAACGACTGGTACCTTAACACCGACAAAGGGAAATATACTGGTTCAATTTTTATTGATCTAAAGAAAGCATTTGATACGGTGGACCATGATATTCTGTTGAAAAAACTCGAAAAATATGGCGTAAGTGGGCTAGAGCATGACTGGTTCACCTCTTATCTAAACAACCGTAAACAATTTTGCAAGGTTAATGGTGTTTCATCTTGCATAAGTGATATTAATTGTGGCGTCCCACAAGGCTCATGTCTTGGCCCACTTTTGTTCCTTATCTACATAAATGATTTACCTTTTTCGCTGAAAAAGGGGCATGTCAGTATGTACGCAGATTACACTACAATATCGCATTCCTCTAAGAGTCTTGATGACCTGCAACATGACTTAAATTGTGATCTTTCGGATTTGCAGGACTGGCTGCATGGAAATAAGCTTTCGTTAAATGTCGTTAAAACTCGATCTCTTGTCGTAGCTTCGGGCCCAAATATCCGTAAGATCGAAAGCCAGCCTGATGCTCAACTATCGTTTGAATTAAATAGTGTAAATATTGAGATCGTCAGTAGCATTAAATACCTTGGTGTCCAGGTTGGAAATCAACTCAAATGGGATAAACATATCGATAAGGTAAAGGAAAAGGCACTCCGAGCTCAGAAAGCAACGATCGTGTTCTCCGCTCAACTGATACCGATCTAAAATTACCACTTTTAAAAACGATTGCTGGTCAAAAGTCGTTCTCGTATCGAGGGGCCAGCCCCTGGAACAGCTTGAGTAGGGAAACTAAAGTGGCACCCTCCCTCAGTGCCTTTAAACGACTATCAAAAGATGATTTCAACACATTGAACCAGAGCTAATGTTTTCTTTTGTCTCTTTTTCTTATCTTTGTTTAACCAGAAAATTGTCATTAGGTTTTTATTACCGCTAGTTTGTTATATTATATCATATCTATTAATTTGTTTTTAACACGTCAGTTTGAAAAACAGTATGCATACTGAAACTTGTTAACGTGTATAAATATTATAAAAAGAAAAAAAAATGAATTGAAATTGACTTTGTTGCTTGAAACGTATTGCTCAAAATAAGGCTTTTCAAAGTATAATTTTTCATCTTTAAGTATTTCTAATCTAACATTTTTGCGTTATTGACAACAAAAATAAAAAATAAACTTTTATCACAGTTTTCATAATCGAGATTTGGTGATTTTTTAAGCAGGGGTTATTTTTGGGGGTTGTTCTGATCTGGCTCGAGAAGCTATTTTGGGTCACCCTGTGTACCTAAACAACTCCAGAATAGTATGAATTTTAGTAAAGTGCTTAATACATGCCTTTTTCATTGCAACTTGGACACCATTAAGAAACATGACAATGCCTTTGGAAGCAGAAAATGTGAACATGAAGTGAGACCATTCACTGGTCAGAGTTGAATTCCAGGTTGATCCCCAGGCAAGTGAGTAAAGATGGCGAGCATCTCTTATTGACACTTTGATTGCGTCCTTGGCACATGAATTCATGGATACAACCATTCCAATGCTGCTGTGAGTGCTGTTGACATCGATTGATGATCTTGCAATTGCATTGCCTCGATTCTTGCATTCGTTCTTCATACTCAATGCTCTCTTCAAAATGCGGAACCAGAATGAAACAGAAAGTCCGTCATTATCCCAATAAGGTCCATTCCCAGGCTTGCAAGAATCAATTTTTCTGTTGAAAGATACATAAAATGTACCAGGTGAAACACAAAATAGTGCGAAAAACCAAAATCTCAAAATATTTGCATTATCTAACTTTCCTTTCTATTGAATTTTTTCGAAATGTTTCGAATGAACCCTCATCGAGGATGAAAATTATGGGTGTGCCAAAAAGTACCCTCCAAGATTGAAAAGTTTCTGAAGAACTTTCTGAGTGCAAGAATTTATCAAATTCGTATCCATCCAGTAAGCAACAATTATTAACATGTCAGCTGTACTTGCAGAGAAATGATATTGTGAAAACTATGGATCATCAATCTTGCATGGCACTTTAATTTATTGCATAATTAGGCGGCTTTGCAAATTTTCTCATGTTTTGTTCTTCAAAATTCTTAATTGTATACAATATCACAAACAAAATAACATTATAATGTGGTTTGAGAGATTTTTGAAGATAATAATCACTTAAAATTACAAACCCATCTGCCTTTCCCATTTCAAGCTGTGATGATATCAATTTTGCAGGACTTTCATATTTCTTTATTCACAAATATATTGTCTTCCACTAATTCTAAACTGCCACAGTTTTATAAAGAATAAAGATTTGGTGAATTGACGCGGGAAAGTCGCCAATCAATAACAAAAGAATGATGGGCGATGAAAATATGCCAATGAGACTATGGCTACGAAAGACGACATTATTCTCTATTTCTCGTTTTACAACATGTTAAAAACAGCATAAATGGTTCCAAGCACATGCTTATGTTTGTTTCAGACTTGTGATGGCAAGAAACGGACAAACATTTCAATAAAATAAAGTCTGTCTCTCATTAGATGTCAGGCGAAACATGAGCTATTATAGGCAACTGGCAAAGGTTTTGCATGAGAAATGTTGCGTTGTCGCAAGTCACAATTGACATTAAATGTGAGACAGACTTTAAATGGTTTATTTTCTGTTGGCTGCCAAATATTGGGTAACCGAAAAAACTAGACGAGAAAGATTGAGCCTTGCTTTCTAAAACTAAGTGATATCAACAAAGGTTTTCTGTCAGCATTTGGTTGGATGGCTCATAACTTTGAGATGTTGCTCGGTCAACTTAAGCTATGGCCACTCAATAAAATAAGACATCGAAACAAAATCGATTCGTTCATTTCCTTGATAAAGTTGATCTATCGCCACCTTTTTCCAGTCCATTTTCTGGATTAAGTAACAACAAGTTGAATTCTAAATTTGCTTCCTAGAGGACAAAGTCAGGTTGATTCAACGTTGAATTCTCGTTGATTAAGGTTTCATCGCTAAGCAGTTAGAACGTGCCATCAACATAAATTTTCTGACTCAATTTCAGCTTTACAATTTTACAGTTGATATGACGTTGATACAGCATTTTGATATGAAGTTGATACAGCGTTCGTCAAACGTTTGCATTTTATTGTTGACAAAACATTTGATTTTCAACGTTTCATCAACGTTGGTGCAACGTTGAGAGTTTTTCGCAAGGTTTAAACATTTTTTATCAACGTTGTTTACACACTGGGTTGGGACGACGCAATTTTGAAAAGAATCAAAGATTAGTCTTGAACGTCGCAAAGATCAGATTTCTCTAGACGACTTCATATATCTTTCTATGATGAAAAAATACAAAACGCGAACTGGGAATATGTAAGGATTCTTTAATTGAGTAAGAAATGCAGTATGTACGTAGCTTCATGTGTTATGAATGTACGTTGGTTAAAGTTGCCATGAAACATCTTAAAAGATAAGCCAGCCTTTCAGCTAACTGCTGGTACAAATCATGTGTCGATAACGTTTGATTGTGAGAAGCTAGGTGTAATCTAGTTCGTGAGGTTGTTTTGGTTTCTCGGTAGGTCAAAAACTTGTTAGCAAAATGAATATAATTTGCTTACGTGATACAATCTTGGCTATAATTTGCACTCATGGTACTGGTAGTGGTGCCCGGTAAGTAGAGAACACGAGAAATTCTTTCTGGAACTTGCAATGTGTACATGGTGCTTCTTGAAGCCATGTTGCTATTGACTGTGCTCCTCAAATCGATCGGATTCTCTTGGTCAAAATTATAGTAAATTTGGGCCACTTCTTCGGCAACTGCAAGTTAAAAATCATTCTTGTGGTATATAAAATGCAACGGAGCAGTACTTAACTTATCAAAAAGGCATATTTAGCAACAATAGCATCCGTTGTGTTTGATTAACTTTCAATTGAAAAATGATCGGCGATTGCAACAAAGGGATCTCGACAACCGAATGTGATAACTCCTGAATGTGAACAACGAATGCCGCAAAAGATAACACGAAACCAAGGCAGCTAGCCCACCCGTTGTGCATGCCAAATTTTTCTGCTAAAAATAATTGAGCATAATATCAAAAGAAAAATACAACTGCAAATATTTGCAACCGGGATTATATTTTTCAATTTTTATGCTGAACATTAACTGTTTGAATTGCACATAAAAGGTATATGAAAATTGTTAGCCCTGTCGTTCGATTCTATGCAAGATAAAGCTTTATACGGAAGATGTTTTGCTTTATACGCGTTTGTTCTCTTCATAGTTCCTTTCCATAGCCAACTCAAATGAGTTTCAGCAATGGGGTCAAACCTTTGCAAAACTTCAGAATTAATCATGTAAAATGTTATTGCCCCATTCTTTCAACTGAATTGCTCCAAGGGAACTTTAGGTAATTTGTCATAATTCCAGAGAGACAAATTTTTGAGATGTTCATTATTTTTGGAATTACAGCGCTTTTCATATTTCTGCTAGTTTTGCAGTTGCGACGTCATCAAATTGCTAAATCGTATACCATAAAAGTTACAGATTTTTGCTTGCTACCATCTTGTAGAACGTAAAAAATTGAGTATTTCTTATATTGTTCATATTAATTTTCATCTATCAGTTTAGTTAGAACGTAAAAAATTGAGTATTTCTTGTATTGTTCATATTAATTTTCCTCTATTAGTTTAGAATTTATGGTGCTTTTAATGTTTAGATACTGCTTTCGATACTGCCTCTCGTGCATCCTTTCATCAAACATAAAAAATCTGTAATTCCAAAACTAATTATGGCATCAGAAAAGCTCTCTCTGGAATTATGGCAAATTACCTAAAGTTTCCTCTGAGCAATTCATTTGAAAGAAATGGGGTAGTAACATTTTGCACGATTAACTTTGAAGTTTTGCAAAGATTCGACGCTTATTTTGTGAGTTTCCAGCCTAGGTATCAGGCTATCTTTCACGATCTGCGTTGTCTATATTCAGTGCTTGGTTAATCAGCCGTAAAATTCGCTTATCATTTTGTACTAGCACGTCAATTAAAAGCATTGTCCAGTCTTAACATGCTGCCTTTCCAAAAAGCATCAAGCTCAGATAACCTTTATTTTTTTTTTATATTCATCTAAAATTTTACAATACATGTTACTACCTAAAATACCTTCTAATTACTATACAACTATACAACACTACAGGGACGATACCAGGGAGAGCAAAAGACTATGACTACCCCCCGGCCATTACATAAAACATGCAACTAGATTACAAATAAGTAGACAACTACAGACATGTTACACCTAATAAACGATTAAATACTGATAAATGCTAAAACATATAAACGACACTACTAACGATTAAAAACTAATGGATTACTATATTAGATTCTGTCTGACATTAGATGTTAGGTCAGGGTTGTGGTGGATGGAATATTGACACGAGCGCAAACTCGTTCTTGTAGTTTTTTGGATACAATGCCTGACATCTAATTTGAAACAGAATTTACAAAGAAAAAGAATACTTACGTTAAGGGATTTGGTGGCTGCTTAGTACATAACTGAAGTTTCAAAAGATCTTAATCCTATTTGGACCGGGGGGGGGGCGTTCTTCGCCCCCCCCTACCAAACATTCTCAAATATCTCCGCCGCTAGTGTAAATATGAAGCTGGAACTTTTTGAATTTTGCTAAAATTTTATTGGCCACCAAATTTTAAAAATTTCATTGTCCATTGTTGCACCATGTGACCTTCAGATGCCCTTATTTGGAGAGAGGTCACAAAGAAAATCTTAAAAGCTCTCTAATTTCTCCCAACTAATGTAAATCATAAAGTTAGATACACCATTCGATTTGTCTTAAAGAGTACTTTCATTTGATATATAGTTTGTTTATATTTGCTGACATCAGCAAATTTTAATGTTCATGACGTCATTTATCTTTATCTGTTCATGACGTCATAGTTTGAATAAATTAGTGTGATATATTTCAAAACATGCAGAAAACAGTGTTAGGGTACTTTGTACTAACTAATTTCACTATATAGAAGCCTAAAAATTGAAAATATATGACAATAAAAATATCAATTAGTCTATTCTCTTGCTAATTGCTCTTAATTAGCAAGAGTTGCGATCTAAGTTGAGAAATTTTGGTGTAAATATCTTCCTCTACTCTTAATTGCTACTTTTGGCTACAATTCTGCCTGTTATCCTATGTTAATCTGGACAAATTTTGCTTTTTAAGCCAGTAGCTCAATATTGGTCATTTTCCTATTGTTTTTGGTTGCCTAGCGACGAACCACGTGACTAATTAAACTCTAT
>REGM01000037.1:1030341-1046414 GCA_004194415.1 Aurelia aurita
ATTGTATGTGTTATTAAGAGTAACTGGTTCACTGTTGAGTCTCCTGGACGAAAACCTGATTGATTTGGGTTAAGTAGTTCATGTGATACAAGATGTGAGTAAAGAGAATCGTATATGAGTTTTTCAAGTATTTTCCCAAAAATTGGCAAAAGAGAAATAGGACGATAATTCCCTTTCACATTTTTCTCATTTTTCTTATGAACCGGCACTACATTTGCATATTTCCATATTTCGGGAAATAAACCACGCCTTAAACAATTTGTGAAAATTATTTTAAGTGGAAGAACCAATGCAACATCGCTTAACTTTATCATCCTCATAGAGATTTCATCCCAGCCATGTGCCTTATTTGGATTAAGTGATTTTATGATATTAAGTATCTTGTCGTCAGATATGACAAAATCACTTAACAAAGTCATAGCTACTGGAGTATCTTGTGGGATTTCGCTACCTGTGTCAATGGTCGTGCACTGAAGTATAAAATAGTCATTAAATATCTGTGCCTCTTCGGTAAAATCCGTTACAAACAGCCCGTTTTCTAGAAGAGGTGGTATCATGGGAATCTTAACTTTGTTTAGAACAGTATTTATTAAGTTCCAGTAGGTTTTGCTACTGGTCCCTGGATTAGCCAAAGTTTTTCCTGCCTTGAGGAAGTAATTCCGCTTCGCTTCCTCAATCAATCTTGTGCCTTCAGATATCATCTTTTGTATACCTTCAAGCTTGTCGTCTGGCCGACCACTCCCCACAAAACTTTTATATGCACGATTTTTTTTCCTGAGAAAGTTTTTGACGGCTTTCGTTACCCAGGGTGCTTGTCGAGGTCTAATTGTTTTAACTATATTAGGAATGAAATTAGAATAAATGTTCAAGAGGACTTCATTGAGTAGTTTTACCTGTTCATTAGGGCATATGATGTTGTCAAGATGTTCCTGCCAAGTAAACATTTCAATGCTTTTCCTGATGGCTACAAAGTCTGCCTTATGGTAGTACCAAATCTTGCGGGTGTATGGAGGTTGTGCTATGTTTGAGACAGATAATTTACCGTAAACAATTTGATGGTGGCACTGCTCATGTAGTGACGTATGAACACCAGACTCAATGATGAGGTTACGTTGATCAGTAAAAATTAAGTCAATGCAGGATTTAGAATCACCCATCAGATAACCTTGGGGCATGTTTACAAAAATGGCTGGAATAATCAGAATAATTTAACAAAGAGTGGATATATTCGAATCTCATGCACTGGACATCGAGTTGCAGACTTTATCGTTTGGCTTACTGACAGAAAATTTTGCAAATAGAATTGCGGAATTCTGAAAGAATCGTATAGACGGAAAGCAAACACGACATTTTTTGCCATCGCCTACCTTGTGCGCTGCTTTTGCAGAGGAGTACAAAGCCTGAGTGCAGGCTACAATCTCTGAAAAAAATGATAATGCAAAATGGAATATGCGAGTTTATTCTTAAATCTGACCCATATCAATGTTGGCTCGCTGGAATAATTGCGAGCGGGAGGAATGATATGCTATTTTTGGCTGTCTCAACAAGTTTTGTCAAAGATTGTAGGTGTTTTAAACTCTGTCAGCATATTCTTTTGGCCAAATGGTATGTTTTGGCGACCACATCAAATTCAACCTACCTCTGACTATTTCACAATGTTTTCCTTCAATTCGTACAGTGTGATTGCTGCTTTGACAGTCACATTTGTACTTTGCCTCTTGGTCCAATGATGTACAGGTTCCACCATTCTTGCAAGGGTTTGAAGCACAAGGGCTCTATGACAAATTGAATCATAATTTTAGATTTAACAGGAAACTTTCTAAATGATAATAATAATAATAATAATAATAATAATAATATAATAATGATAATGGTAAAATCGAGCATATCCACTTCTAGTGTGGCTCTTCAACTCTAAACTTAAAAGCTCGTTAATAATTACAAGTTAAAAAGGTAAAAAGAAACAATCACATAAGAATTAGAAATAAGGTAATTTAGTCCAGTTTGTTGTTTGCTCTTTCTAATAAATGTTTTTTAAGGTCGCCACATAATGTTGAAAAGTTAGGCTGGGATTTTATAAGTCCAGGTAAGGCAATGAAGCATTTCGTTGCGGCATCTTAAAAAATGTCTGGTATAAGCGAGGGCTTTATTCGGATTTCATCATTACTTCGCAATACTCTGTTACAAGTTTGGAGCTCAAGTTTATTTATCACTCGCCAATTGGTGTTGTGAATTGCCTTAAAAACCAATTTTAATAGATTGAAATCCCGTCTTTCTGCAATTGGTAGCCATCCAAGTTTCAAAATATCTTTTTTCTGGAAGTAACGTTTAAGTACAAAACTTGCCGCAGCTAAATTATTTAATGTTGCATGAATCTACGTGCAGGATATTACTCATTCAGGATTAAAATCAAAATTTATGGCTACCATAAGTCATCCCGAACAGTTTAACAAACTTAGTCCGAAGCTTTCCATACTCCCAAGAGGATAACATATTCTAATACATGTAACTGTCATGGCTGTAAAAAAGGAAAAATTGACCAAATTTCATCATCGCTTTTAGCTTTTTTTTTTTGAGGGAGGGTTGGTTTTGAAGAAGCCTTATCCAAAAAATCTTCCATCTTCCGGAAAGAAGTTACAAATTTAAAACTGGTATGCCTTCAAATCTAAATGAACACATCAGGTATCAAGCAAGACAACTGCCAATATAATTGATTTGATTTTCAGTGAACAGGATTTCTTCAAATATCGGGCATTTTATATTTTACTCACCGGGTAGCTTTTAGTTCTTAGGATGATTTGTTCCCCCTAAGTAGGATTTTGCAGAAGGCTATGTGAAACAAGTTTATCAAGAAATGTCTTTGAAAATCCATCACGAAACACGAAACTCTGGTTGGGAAGTTGGGACTCTGAAACTCTGAAAGCAGGAACATTTGAGTAAAAAGGTATTCATGTCAATATTAAATCTCAAAGACAACTATGATGTCCAAGCTCAATGGCATTTAAGGATTTAACCAAGTGATTAAGATAGCATACGCCCAGTTGATGTCATGTATGATAGGAGCTGATATACAATTCACTTATAGCTAAGTTTGTGTTTAAGTTATATGCCATGCGTTATTCTTCAATATGGTCTCATGCACCTCAGTCAAAGATACAGTTAATACACTCGAAATGCTATAACAACTTTGAGCCATTTCGAAATTATTCAAGCTACATCCTCATCCCCCAATTAAGTCTTTAACCTTATTATCACATCTGGTACAAAACAGGACCAAACGAAGGGACACCTTTTGAAATATCCGCTATATTTTCTTTACACATACCTGAATAAAGAAATGGGTTGAATTCTTCCGTGGAATCAGTTTATTTGCATTTGACCATCTGTTTCCGGCAATCAAGTCACACATCATTCCGCTTGTGTTGATTGGTTGAAAATGATTACTTGATTGACATCTGGAAGTGCGTACACATTCTCTCCTGCAGTCAAGTTGATCTTTGATTGGCAGGCTGCGAACCCGGGGGGGGGTACATGACTTGTGGATGGACGAGGGTCTGCCGCCCGGTTTTCAGAAAGCCACCCACTTTTATGATGAATTTTGGTGGAAAAGCACCCATTTTTAGCCATTTTTTGGCGATTTCAGCCAAATCGACCCATGTTTATGGAAAATCTGCCGAAAAATGACCCTTCTTTAGAGAACTTTGGGCCCAAAAACCCACCCATATGGGCGGCACATACCCGTACCATCAACATGTTATGTACCCCCCCCGGGGCTGCGAATCACATAATCTTTACTGTTCAAGCATGTGTCATTTAAAGCTGAAAAGGCTCTGTACTTGAATTCCTTTGTATCACAATAATGTGGGTTTGGGCATGAAATTGCTTCTGCAAAAACACTCTTCAATAGAAGCACAACAACGCTTGATAGGAAATATACGAAAGCCATGCTAAAAGAAAAACTAAATCTAAAACTAACCATACAATACATTTCATGTCCCATCCACATTGGGAAAAGACACGCAGTCAGCTGCTCCCCACTGTAGATGGGACTTACAAATTAAGGCACACAAATTCCAAAAAGAAAAGCCAACAAACAATCAAGACGACAACAAAAAAATACAACGTAGAAAGGAAAAAAGAGAAATAGGGGGAGGTCGCTGCTATGAATTCCTCGAAAAGAGTTGCTCGAAAAGGATATTGTTGCCTCAATATTCATTCTATTCTCGATTACGTTCAAATCTGAAGTTCCGCACAAGAGTACTTCACATAAATCTTTTGAATCCATACTTGTAATGTATAACCCAGGTACATCCGCAAGCTGACTGAAGAGATCTGTGCGCATTACGTCGAACTGAGGGCAATGCAGGAGAAAATGCTCGTTATCTTCGTTTCCCGTACCACATACACAACGAGGGCTTAAGCAGTCAAAGCTGTGTCGAAACCTATGCTCATTGAGTGGGCTGAATTTTACGCGCAACTTTGTTAGGTTCCTAATACCTGTCATGTTATAAACATTGAACATAGATTTCTTAACCGGCCTGATAACTGCAAGCAATTTTCGTTTAAATTCCGCAAATGTATCGGAGTCTTTGATATTTTTATCCAGCAAATTCCATTCGAAAAGGACGTTTTGGAAATAGGTACTTGCAAAAACGCGCTGTTCTTCCAGCAGGTTGGTATTCACGCTGACGTCGTAAGCTGTATGAAACATTGCGTTCAACAGGAATTTCATCGAAAAGATACGCTGGTGCTCGTGTTTATTTTAAATTGAAGAAATGGCACATGCGCCTATACCACCTCCTCTGATAAAGACTCTCCCATCCCAATTCCTCAAATAGCATCTGCCTGCTTGTCCCTCTCCATGCTCCTGTTACAGCTAGTGCAGCAGAATATTGTGTTTGCTCCAACCTTTTAGTGCTATTTAGCTTCATTTCTGGATCATACTTATGATACACAATATCACGATAGTATAGATGGGGTCTCACATAGAGCTTGTAGATTTGGTCCAACACATGCCTTGAAACATACCTAGAAAGATACCGAACTAGACCGATACCCCTCCTTGCTTTAAGAATCGCGTCCTTGACGTGGCTTTGGAAGTTCAATTTGTCATCCAAGATCATTCCAAGGTGTTTGTACTCCGTTTTTCTCACTACTTCATCACCTCCCAGCATTAGAGCTGGGTGGTTTGGCTTTTTCCTCTTGGTAGAGAAAATAACCTCTTCAGTCTTTTCTGCATTGAATTGCATTTTCCACTGCCATGCCCACAATCGCACTCTTTCTAAATCCCTACTCCGCTCATCGGCACTTCTAGCCATATTTTGAGCAACAGAAACAAGAGAAGTATCGTCTGCAAAGAGTTTAACATCGCAGTTTATATTTTCAAACAAAACGTGCTAATTTTCACTAAGAGGTACATTCGTGTTTTTATCTATGCTTTCCATACGTTCACTGTCCTGCTTGTTTGGCCTGAAAATTTTATTTTCAATGTTTAAGGTTTATTGACAGTATATTCGACAGCCAGCATAGCCTCCAAATCTTCGGCATCTTCAAAAAAACATTGCACGGTTTGTTCATGCAGTTTCTGTTTGATTTNTTGATTTAATGGCTTGAAAGGAACTTCAGGTACGTTTCTATAATCCTACATGCAGTAGTTCTGATATCTTAATTATTTTCAGAATTACAGCGTCTTCTTCGCTTGGGCCAGTTTTGAGAATGTGACGTCATCAAATTGCTAAATCGTAAACTAGAAAAGCTACAGATTTCTGCTTGCAGCCATATTATAGACCTTCATAAATTTAATTTTCTTGAAGATTGTACCGTTTTTCGTATTTTTATTTAGGATCTACGATTATTTTGATTTTTTTCAAAACTTTTCAAGAGTTCTTTCAATAGAAAGAAAACCGCTGTAAATCTGCAAATAATCAAGATATTAGGAGTGCTGCATGTAGTATTATAGAAACGTACCTGAAGCTCCTTTCAAGCCATAAAATAAAAAGAAAGATGCATTAACCATCCGTGCAATGTTTTTTAAAGATTTGGAGGCTATGCTTCGACAGCCTACAGTTTCAACCAAATTCAATAAAAATCTGAGTACTGCAAGTAATTATAGTTTGGACTCTGAAAGCAAGCTCTAAAATGTTCAAGACATTTATCTTTGAGTTAACTGTAATCACTTGACTTCGATGGCGAAATAACTGCCTCTTATTTCTTCGAGGTCTGTGGCATAACCTGTATATACAAATGATTAGTATGGAGTTCGAATATTTGAGACATCTAAATCCAACAGTTTTTTCAGATATCCACTGGTCTTGGCTTTAGACGCAAACGAACTTCAACGAGGGCTAAAAATATGAATGCAATAATGGAGAAAGCTGTATCACAAGGACAAGACATTTCATGATTCTGAGACATACATTTGGGACACATTTGGCAACAAGGATCATCAATCGATTTTTGTGCTTCTGTTTTCTTGAAGGAGAATTATATCATGTGAAGAAAGTGTACTGTAGCATCGCGTTTTCTTGGATAATTCTTTTACTCACAATCTAAATTAACTGAATTTATCTATAAAGATATTACGAAATAATGGAAAGAATTAGAAAAAAATTTGTATGAAATAAAAGCACACGAGTCGGGCGTCCAGAAAATTTCTATCTCATGTACTGTATGTCTGACCTTTCATTTTTTACAAATTTGAATTTTTCGACAGGCAGAGCCTTTTTGTGTGATACACCCTTTAGAACAGAAACGTTCCGGATTTTTCAAGGCCTCAATGTTCATCTGACTATTTTTCTCGACCTTAAGAAAGCTTTCCATACAGTTAATAATGATGTATTAATCAAAAATTTCGCGCATATGGAAACAGAGGCAGAGCTGGGGGTTGGTTTGAATCCTATTTAAATAATAGAAAATAAGTCTGCTCTCTGAATGGTCAGCACTCAAAAGGCAGAGAAGAAACCTGTGGTACTCCCGAAGGTTCTTGTTTAGGCCCTCATTTATTTGAATGATTTGGAAAAGTGTCTGAAACTCTCCCTGGCTAGCATCTCAGAGGTGGATCTAGGAGAAATTCTGACCGGGGCTGGGAAAATTTTGGTGACTACGCCCTTTAGTCGTCTGGAAATTATGACCACACCCATTTATGGCAAGATTTTGTAAAAACAACCGAAGGAAGATCCACCCTTAAAAACTTCATGGTCTGGTCTGCTATGTTTTTAGTATCAAGAAATAGAAAATTTACTTATTTCTGTTCTGCAAGAAATCAACAGATTCATTATCAAGTTGAATTACAACGGAATCCCGAAAATTTGTCTGTTACGTGTAGGCGGGCGATCGACGATATCATCACAATAGGCCTAACCTAGTCCATCATTGTAAAAGTACAGACAAATATTGACTGCAAAATCCCTAAAATTTCAAGCAAAGTTCAGTTTTTTATTATCAGCTCAGTTGCGTGAATAATAGTAGCCAAACCCGAATCATGGTCGTTAATTTGCAACACAAATTATATCTTCCTACCACACTGGCATCAGGCATATTGCTGTGTGTTGTTGCTCACTCAGCCTTCCTTCCTCTCCCACATCATACGAAATTTGTACAATGCAGAAAGAGAGCAATGGTTTGTTTGGTGATTGTTTAGTTACTGATTTTCAGTTCTATTTCTTATTGGACGCAGTTTCTCTTGCAGCTTCGTAGCATTCCCCCATTTGCAGGAGCACACGGGATGCAGCTCCACGTTAGCCATTTTCAATGCTGATTTGCGTCATTCGATCTAGTGAGAACAATCTCCTCCAGATCGAGTGATGTAATTTTGACGTCGAGCCCCGGTCAGCGCGCTATTTGATTGGTGGAATCCATCGAGCACCGGTGAAAATGACGTTGAGCACCGGTGAACATAGATCTTATTGGCCAGATGGCTTTTTTTGCGGGCATAATATACGGGTCATATAATAGGGGCTAGGAATAAAATGACGTACCACAATTCAAAAACACCATGGCTGTACATTGTTCTTAAACATAAAATGGTCCGCAAATTGGCGCAATTTGGCTACCCAAAATAGCAAGCTGCGAAGACGCTGGATGAACAAGGAATGCATTAGGATGCGTGAAGTCATTTTGATTTTGGATAAATGGTACAAAATGATGTCACAAATTATTTTATGAAACAAATAGACAATTGATAATAGATTTGGACTAATCTATGAAAATCTGAAAGGGGCTCGAGCCCCTTTTGCACCGGTCTGGATCCGCCTCTGCATCTAAATGATGTAGCGAAACTAGTCGAGGATGCACATCAAGAGCTATCCAATTACTCAGAGTGGACGAGAGTGAATAAATTTAGCCCCTATCCTAAAAAAATTGAATTCATGGTGATAGGGCATCCACTCAAACCAAGAACCTAGGCCTTCCAGAAGTGCTGAAGCTAAATAACCCTGATATAAAAAGATTCCAAAAGACGAAATCGCTGGGAGTAACTGATGAAAAACTAACTTGGGAAGAACAGTTTACGTGCACTAAATGCAAAATGATTGGGAGTCTTGCAGCTCTAAAAAAACTGAAAAATGTCATTCCACAATCCCAACTGTGTAATTTATATTATGCGCTAATTGAGAGTCGCCTGCGCTATGCCGATTTTATTTGGGGCAGTCGTTTGAAAACAAAACTAGCTGCTCTCCAACGCCTTCAGGATCGGGCTTGTTCAATAATAAAAAACTCACGAATAAAAGATAACTGGTCGGCTTCCTGGTTAAAAGTAGAAAATCTTTTCCGTTACGATCGGAATGTCATGACCTACAAGATTATGAACTGACTATGCCCTGAAATCCTATGGGATATATACCAACTGAGATCTTCCCAATTGAACTACAATACGAGGCACTGTAAAGATCTCCAGATTCCTGGATATAGGACAGAATTTGCAAAAAAGGCTTTCATTGCGCAGCTCTCAAGATATGAATGACACACCTGCCAAAATTCGTGAGCTACCAACACTGGATCGTTAAAAAAAACTTAAAACGCATCTAAAGAGCTAGACTCTCAAACACAACTCCCTGGAAGAGCAGCAATGGTTTGGTTTTATAGGGCTGTAGGTTTAAATTCTTGAAATTTCTATCATTGTAAGTAGTTGTTATATATATTAATTTACTGAAGGGCTAATTTGTGTATAAGGAATATTAAATGAAAATAAAAATGAAAAGTTCCAATAATATTTTTAATAAAACATGATTTGTGTGAAGAGAATATGATTAAAAACATCTACCGAAACTAATACAAGAAGGAAATGTTTTATATTGTCATCAACCTGACTCTTAAATTTACAACCAAATAGTTTTTGAATTATCGTGAAAATAACAACTTACCTGTAACGCTTGTATGGATCTTCTGACAAAACTTCAACTTTTTAATAAACTTTATTTGTTATATAACCACAAGCATATTTAGGTATTAATGTGATTTCAGGGGGTAGAAGAGATCAATGATTTTTGTCCCAGATATCGCTTTTACCATTTTCACCACTACCTCCTTTATCGCTCAAACTAGTTTTGACCACAAACGTTAGATGCACCTGTTTCTAGGTTTTTGCAAATATAGCTTAACATTGGGGGCTCTAAGAAAAGCTATATAACTCTACATCTGAAAAACCCTGAAACTGAGTCGATTTTGTGGTCTGCGTCGAACGCGGCAAAGTTAAATTAATACCACTTTGTCGCGCTTCAAGGTTGCCTGAACCGCCTAAAGAACATCGCTTTAAGGCTGAATTCACAATTGAAGTGTCGTTCTTGACGCATTCTGGGTAACAGTGAAACGCGGTGGCACATTGCCAATGCGACAAAATTGAGTTGAATTTTATCCCGCCGTGCTGCATCGCACCATCCAATCACATTAAAGCATGAATTCAGCTTAAGATCTTAAATTGTGGCAGTGATCTTACTGCTGGTTTAGTATGTGCCCCCTTCTTTATCCCGTTTTCAAAGACGAAAGATTGCTAATGAGCAATAGGATGTTAAAACTATAGCAATCGGATGAATCGGTTATTTGTGATTGTTGGTAGTAGTATTAAGGGTATAAAATAACAGAAATAGCTTAATCAGCCACCATGCATACAATTTGACGAAGTCAAACAAAATACAAGCAATGGAGCAAATCGTTGCTGATTGCAAACAATTTTCATTACTGTTAATCTTAGAAACACGAACATGTATATTTTCAGAAACACGTACATTTTCAGGAAAATAAAAAACAAAATAAACCAAAGAGATCTTGAGGAACACATTAGTATAAATTTTTGTTTTATATGCCATTCAAAATTTACAAAACATATTACGGATTACTCTACCTACAAACTGCATTACAATACTACAAGGACGATACCATGAGGAGCAAAAGACTATGAATACCTCACGGCATTACATGAAAAATTCTTAAACTACATACAATTACACATTTATACTACAACACACGATTAAAACTAATCAATACTGAACTAGAGTCTGTCTGACATTAGATGTCAGGCCGGGGCTGCGATAATTCATAAAAAATAATGTCGAGAGCAAAACTCTTTTGTTGCTAATGTTGTTTGTAATTTTGCCTTGGATTTTGACATCTAATGTGAGACAGAATTTACAAGCAAACAAAGACAATAATTTACAATAAGGGACTTGGTGGTTGCTTTGAAAAGATCTTAACCCTATAGTGGTTGGGCTATCTGAACTACCCTATTTTGGTTGGGGGGCAAAATAACCCCCCCTGCCTAACTCTTGACTGATAATAGGTAGAGCAACCAGATTTGGTCTGCTAATAGCCTCGGGCATGTACTTTTCAAAAATATAAGAAGTAACCTAAAATTTGCCACAGATATTGTTTACGTCAGCATTTTCCTTTGTGTGGTCCAGAAAAGCGGCAAAATCAGCCAAAATCAGGAAATATGAGATAAAATCAAATTTAGAGCACAATTTCCATCCAAGCCTGAAAATTATGATAGAATACATCAAATAACACTACTCTGCAAAAGAAATTTGCAAAATATTGCGATTTTGCTACTTTTTTCGCGAGAATTGAGATTTGAGAATTTGCGATTTTGACAGGGTCAGTCCCGGAAAATTGCCTCCCTCCCCCTCATTCGTCAAAATATTTCAATGAAACTTTATGAGTACTTGCACAATAGGTAGTTGCTAAAAGTCAAAGGGTTTCGTTGTTGTAATTTTTAACCTTGCGCACAGTGATCCAGAATGTCAAAATTGTGGAATAAATGCCGAAAAATGAAAGTCGTATAATCAAATATTTAGTGTAACAGCTAGAAAGATGAGACATCGGACTATTCGAGAAAGAAAATAATTTTCGAATCAGACTTAAAATCACGGAGATATCTCCATTCAAAGTTGCACTAAATTGCGATACATTGTTTACATTACAATTTCCGGTCTTTCGTTCTTAGAATTTGAGCAAACATACAATTTCAAACTACCATATCTCTGTCAATAATAAACCGATTATATCCAGGTTTGTTATAATCCAAAGATATACCTTCAGGCTTTTATATAATGCAAACAAACTTGACAGATCTTGTATTTTTTGCTTTGAATTAAATTTTTTTGAAATATAACTATTTCAAGCAAAAGTACGATGCAATACGTTTTTTATTAATTTAATTTTTGATTTTGATAGTGCAAACAAAAAAAGTGAGGAAAAAAGAGTCTACGAAACCTATTACAACTTAATGTCCAACTATTTGGTAAGACTTCTACCAAAGATCTCGCTCAGATTCGTTCAGCTTCAGGCATAATAACCTTTTCGCGAAATTAGGCCATATTTTTTAGACTATCGCTTACTCGTGATAATACGTGATGAATCTTTTCTAACTACATTCTATTGTTCAAAACTACGAAGTTGTGTCTTCAAACATAGCCTTTACAACCCTACAGCTACAATCTGGGAAAGGTTGAGTGGAAAACTAATTAGAAATATAAATAATCATTTGAACTTTGACGCTGTAAGGTACTTGTTTTATAAAGCTAAAAGAAGTTTTGAGACAACTTTGAGTGGGTGAAGTAAGTTTCTCAAGAGAGTCGAAGCCTGAACCTAAAAATCAAAATATATTCCATTGAAAGAGCTTGTCTGCACGTGGAACGAAGCCTTCTGTCAAGGCAAAATTTGCAGAAGCAGAGAACTCAGTGATTAGTCATATCCGACAAAACCATGATGGATTACTCATTGAGTCTCCCTCGACAGGTGTAGGCAACACTAACACTCGTCTTGCCGCTGTCCGATTTTTCAGTGAAGCTAACAGTGTTTCTATTTGAATTTAGTCAAAAGTACTGACGAATCAAATAATTATGGCATTTTCTCAGCCAGTTAAATGTTTGTCTGACAGAATCAGAAAGCGTTGACACATCAAAAACAGTCAACGCTGCGAAGCAATGATTCACTTGGCTTCGCACTTTCCCTGGGCTAGAATCAGCCAGTCAGTCCATCAGATGCTCGCCCATAACTGGGAATTGTTTTTCATGCTTGCAGGAAAGCCAAGAGCAGTCTGGTCTGAAAGTTGGCTAGAGGGATGGAAAAAGCACATTCGAAATTTTAGGAGTGGTGCTGCCGGCAGAGCCTGCCAAACTTAATGCAATGAGAACGTTCATGATATCTTTGTCAGACTGACCTCGTCGCCAACCATTGTACTAGCGAGATAGATTTCCTTCAAAGGAAATGCGCCGAAAAGCGAAGTATCATGTGTGCCAACCAAAAATGAGGCACTCGCTCAAGATTTGTATGAATAGTAACTGATTCCGTTAGAATCAAAATGTTCATAGCTCTTTCAAGTTATATTATGTGATATCAAATTATCATTAATAAGTATCTATAAGTTGGCGTTGTGCAGTGGAAAAGAGAACTGAACCAGATAGTACTTTGTTTAAAAGTACAACTTCGTAGTGTTGAACAATAGAATATCTCATCACTTATTAGGAGTAAGCGATATTCTCAAAAACTGGCCTAATTTCGCGAAAAGGTCATCATGCTTGTAGCTGAACGAATCTGAACGAGATCTTTGGCAGAAGTCTCACCAAATAGTTGGACATTAAGTTTCAATAGATTTCGTAGAATCTTTTTTCCTCACTTTTTTCGTTTGCACTATCAAAATTCAAAATAGCCGTATTGCATCATATTTTTGCTTGAAATAGTTATATTTCAAAACAATTCAATTCGAAAAGAAAAATATAAGATCCGTCAAATTTGTTTGTAGTATATGAAAGCCAGAATGTATATCTTTGAATTAAAACAAATCTGGATGTAATCGGTTTATTATTAACGGAGATATGGTAGTTTGAAATTGTATGTTTGTTCGAATTCTAAGAACGAAAGACCGGAAATTGTAATGTAAACAATGTATCGCAATTTAGCGCAACTTTGGATGGAGATATCTCCGTTATCTTAAGTCCGATTCGAAAATGTTTTTCTTTCTCGAATATTCCAATGTCTCATCTTTCTAGCTGTTATACTAAATGTTTGATAATACAATTTTCATATTTTGGTATTTATTCCATGGCCTGGATCACTAGTCCAGGAAATAAGTGAAAAAATCATGCACTTTTGGATACCAGCATGAAACTTGGCACATATATAGAACTTGGTCAACCGATTAAATTTTGATATTGAAGCAACTTCAAAAATGGCCCGTTGTCATGGTAACCAGTTGACAAAGTTTTCTTTGAAAGCCTCTTGGTTACTTCAATTTTAAAGTTGTGCTTTTGAATGTCAGATGGTTTCGGGACTATTTTATGCCTGAAATTGATTAAGTAATGGGAGACAATTTTATCAACCGTTTTGGAAAGCATGGTTGCCATGGAAACCAAAATTTTGATGACGAAATGGGCTTTTTCACTTGGATTTTCATACATTCGATAACCTGATTTCGAAAAAAGTCTAGATAATACAGCCTAGATGCATATTCAACATTTTAAGATACTTCCTAAGATGGTAGGGGTCGCCATGGCAACAAATATATTCTTCAAACTGCCTATAATGGAAACTAAGAACAGCTGAAAGGAAGACTCTCTGTTCTAGGAATTTGGAACTCTCAAGGAAGACACTCTTTTATCTTCGAATTTGATAGCTAGATGAAGTTTTATTAAAATGTCCTTGAAATAGACAATTTAACTGTTTCATTGAGAAGAACAAGAGCTATTGGATGGAAGTGGACGAAAAGATATGCTCACAGTTGCAGATATATATTCTTCGGGAAAGGCAGATTCTTGCTTACAAGCTTGTCTTTTAAAGTGGACAAGGCATGCACATCAGGTAACCTTAGCAAAGCTGTGAGAAGACGAAAACTGCGTTACGCCACTGAGTAGCAATGACCTTCGAGGTTGGATGGTCTCCGGTCCAAAAGTTGCAAGGATAGTGCAAGAATTTGAAGAAAAGAAGAACCAACCAGGGCCGTCGAGAGCCAGCTCGGGCCCTGGAGTGATTTGCAGGAACGGGCCTCAGTGGGGGTTCTGAAGAAAATTTTCCACGACCACGCCCTTCAGACACCCGGAAAATAAAAGGGCGAAAAACGCCCTTTTTAGGACTAATAATTTAAAAAAATTGCTTAACATTCCATGTAAAGCTTATACAAAAAATTGTATTTATGAATCAAGGACACATTTTGTGCTAGTAATATAAAAATAGCAATACAATCGCTTGTAACACTCAAAACAATACTTTACGGGCTTTAATGTTTTCAACGTCATGAATAATGTCCTCACAGTCAGCTGTTCTTGTAATTTCATTCTCGATGCTTAACACTGCGAGATCTGTCAGCTTGTCCTGAGTTGTCGTACTCAGCGTAAATTTTACAGCAATAATAAATTTGTATAGTTCAAATTATTTACGGGCCCCTTCAGGCCCGGGCCCCGGACCTTTTACCCCCCCCCTACCCCCCTCTCGACGGTCTTGGAACCAACTATTAGTAAGGCACATCATGAAGATTCCTATACATTCAACAAGTGATTTGCAAAACACGTCTATACCCTCTATAAGCTTAGAAGCCCATTTAGAGAAGAAACAATAGATCTGTTTTCACTTGAGACAAAAAAGCATATGTGATCCAGAAGTACACAGCAGACTTCTGAAATTAAGATCCCTTGGTCAAAAGCAGTATGAAGAGTTTGTAAGCAGTTAAAGGCGTCGCCAGCCTTAAAAAAGTGGGGTGGACTTAGTAAGGAATTATGTTCTGAAAGTTATACCCATCCTTTTTTACATTGTGTTTGCTTATGAATAAAAACTACCCTCAGAAAAACTGGGGTGTACATGTCCACCCTAGTCCACTCCGTGTTGACGCCCTTGTAAGTAGTAGATGGATGGTCCGTTCAGTATCCCTGAAAGAGAAGATTCATCTGGATAAGTCAGCAGTTTCAGCAATCATGGAAAGCGGAAAGAAAGCAAAATCGATCTCAAACTGAATGCTGCGAAGAATGATGCTCCTCTGTTTGGTCACCTTTGTATTGGCTGCCAGCTAAAAGGAGGGAATTTAGAGGCAGTTTTTCACACGAAAACCAAAAATACCCTCCTCCTTTAGCGGAAGGATCAGCGTTAAAGGGAGGCTGCAAAAGTGGCCTTCTTGGATATCTGAAGCCCTTAATCGCAAAAGGTGAATCTGCTCCACATGTAACTTGCATTGTTTTGGATGGCGCAGTCATCGTACAAATGCTCAGGCCCAAAGAATGCAGGACATTTGAGGAATACAGAGAGAAGATGTTTTTACCATACGTTTGACGTCAGCTGGAGAAGGTAAAGTGATTAGATTTAGCTTGGGATGAATACGTGAATAACTGTCTTAAAACAGCGACACGGGCCAAGAGAGGAGATGGTGTGAGAAGAAGAGTGTAACCATCAGTACCAATTCCAAAGAATTGGTATCAGTTCCTTTGCTTAGAAGAAAACAAGAAAGAGCTCTTTAGATACTTGTCATCAGAAGGATGCAAAGAAGAGATGCCCGAAAAGGAGATCGTTGTGACAACAGGTGCAGAGGTAGAGATTTACCCACAAAGACAAAATCAGCTCGCTCCTTGCAACCACGAAGAAGCGGATACACGTATCAT